>APFE030454527.1:16462-34721 GCA_000404065.3 Pinus taeda | reverse complement strand
TGACGATGGAGTATATTAATGTGGTTTAACTTGGTAATTAACTTCCGAATTATGCTTGATGATTGTTAGTTTATGCTACTATACCTTATATTTTCCTTAGCATAATGGTAGGGATATTTGGCATATATATATACCCCATATCACTTGAATAAGAGTCGAATCCAATTCAAGTGATATGGGGTTGATTATATATATATATATGGACTCACAAAATTGGGTTGGGTTCTTATTCAAATGATATGATAAAGTTACCATTACAATCTCTAAGTATATCCACATTGCCACTCACATGGTACAGGGGCTCATTAAAGGGTGACATTGCAATACGTGCCTTAACAATGTACCCTATATTTAATCAATCTATGTCACTAAGCATATAGGTAAATAGATAGATAGGTTTAACTTGACGAAATAATCCGACAATACAATTTGAAGCAAAATTGTGATTTTTGTTGTTGTTTAAAATACATTTTTGAATGCATAAATGGATTCAACACCTTGAAAAACCCCTGGGCACTCCAATTATGTATTGTAAGTCATAATATTGACCCATGATATGGTAACAAAGCCTATTTACAAATCAAGATTTTTTATGGTAAAGTGGGGGTGAATATTTAGTCTTGCTACATGTTTTTTTAAATGTACATATATTTAACTCATAAATTGATTTTTTTATTTTCAATAATAATAATTTAAAATAAAGTTATAATTTTATGATTCTTTTTAATATTGAGTGTATATTTTTACAATTGTTCATAATAAATTGAGATTTTTCTAAATAAATTGTGTAAAGATTTATAATCCATCCAATGTTTCATGTGGACACTCCACCCATGAAAACATGAGATTTTTCTTAGAAGTTGATTAAAATGTTTGAATTTTCAAACTTGTAATTATCTAAAAGTTTCACTTGAAAGTAAGTGAAGGTGAATGAACCTAACCATTCATATGACAAGAAGCCAATTAACCATTCATATGACAAGAAGTCAATTAACCATTGATATGACAAGGAGCCAATTTAGTTGAGCAATTATAAAATTAACATTCATATGACTAGAAGTCAATTTAGTTGACCAATCATAAAAGTAACCATTCATTGGACAAGAAGCCAATTTAGATATCAAACTTGTGATTGGAATAAATTTGACTGGAAAATATACCCAAAAACAACCTTTCAAAATATAAAATAATTAAAATACTAGTTAAACTTCTAGTACATGGGAACAACATGGGTAAATAAACAAGTTATATAGTGTTTGATTAAACCACGACTTTAAAATTAAATGATTAACTACAAAATAACATGTGACCATATTTTAAATGTGGAATGAAAATGGGTGCGTAGTAGTAGGTGTAATTATGGGGATTATTATGTCCAACAAAAATGTAAAATAATAATAAAAAATATGTATTCTTGTAAGATTACAGGATCATCAAGATCTGTCTGTAATCTAGAAGAAATCCACAATCTAACTAATGTATGCTGATGGTGTCCTATACGTCTCATCATTTGGAGACTCACTCGCAAATTGAATTGAAACCAGAAATCACCACATATTTAAGGCAACCAACCCCTGGGGAAAAATTCATCCATTCGCCATTGCTACCATACTGTACTGGCTGACCTGCTAAATTTCTATTCTTTGTGTTTCTAGTCATCATGGCGAGCAGGAGATCTGTTGTATCTACATTCCGAGCTGCGAGTAGAAGGCCAATCTGCTCCCCAGTCTCTTCTGTCAGAGAATTGCATGTAAGTGATGATCGATCACCCTCGCTTCACCCAATACATTATGGAATCCATCCATCAAGTCTCTCCCCATGAAGACATCCCATAAATGTGCTCAAAGGTATGCATCCCATACTGCATCACAGTCAGGTACACCTCTAACCTCATCTCCTTAATGAATCATATACTCCAAGACCACCATAACATGAAGTCTCCAATGGATGCAACTCTCTAAGTCATTATGATCTCCCATGAATCATATCCATCCAACATCTTGGCAAGCATACATTTCTCGGTCTCTAATGCCACTTCAAGATGCCTTTGCACTCCATGTGGTATGAATACTCTCATAGTATGCTCACAACTCCAACTAGTCCATGGTCTTGTTGTACAAAAGTGCACAACATCCCCATCAGTTCATCTGTAAATTGTCTCCATGTCGAATCAACAAGTCCATCTGCACAACATCCATGTCTTGGCACTCCTCCTTGGATGCCCATAAGTGACATCTCTATAAGTGCTACTACATAATGTCTCTGCATAGTGTCTTCCTTGCTCCATCTATCTAACTCGATGTCCATGACTCAAGCTTCACATGCTATCTAACTAAGTAGACTCATCACAACATCGGTCATCTCATCCTAGTCCTCAATCAGGTATAGTGCCCTTGGTCACTCAAACCACATATATCATCATATAATATGTCACATCACAGGTTCCTTCCATCATCGTTGCCTCCCCCACTAAAGGTCCACCAATAATGCCTCTTGGTCTTAGCCATGAAGAAGTCCACCCAAGTATCATATCATCATAACCCTGGTGTGCCCTCTCTCCAATATGTACATGACTCATGTCGGACACTTAGCCAATTCTCCATATGGCTAAAGCATGACCCATGCTCCGAAATGATCATCATGTTCCTCCCTTGTCACGAGCGTTTGCACCTCCTGCCATGAGGTCGCAAACTGCCCAACAAGCTCCACAACAATCAATGCTCCTTGCTTCTCCGCACAAGGTCTCATAATATACATCCATGGTAAGGTTGTCCATCATCGGAAAAGTATTTTTTCCCTTCCCTGCATATGGCCCATCCTCCAAATGCTCCAATGAGACACAAGTAATAGCAATACTTACTTCATCATGAGTCTCATCCATGTGAGTTCCTTCATCCATCAATGTCTGCAATATGTATGATCCAAGTCCAAGTTGAGAAGTCAAAGGTGCCTCAAGTTCTTCCTCTGTCATTTTCACATCTTCAACATCCTCTTCTTCATATATCATGACTTCTTCTTTTGCATCGCAATCTGCAGCTACATCCTGCTCCACTGCCCAACCAAGTCGAAGAAGATCTTCTTTAACATTCCTTTCCAAGACCTCAAGTTCATCTCAAATTTGTGGGTTCTCTTCTTTCATATGCCTAAACCTGTATAAGTTTAGCAAGAGCCTCCCTTTGCATTCTTCCCAACTTTTCATGTCCCATCGTTTAGCTTGGACGAAGCACAATGCTTCACCTCTACTAAACCTGTCACACTCGGTCCAAAATCAAAGCATTCAAGCTTCAATACAACCTGCAACCCTATCATTGTATCTCTACTTCAAATATTAAATATATAAATCCCTGTGGAAAGAGGGCTCTGATACCATCTGTGATGCCCCTATCCTGGTGGTAGTCTTTCAACCGCACATGGCAGGTGCAACACTGCTACACTTTTTCTTTTCACCAATACTAGAGTGTATGGACTACGCCTACTTCTCAACATCTAGCCAATTTTCCAATTCTTCAAGTGTTAACAATCATGTAGCGGAATAAGATTCATCTTCAATTAACATTCATCATATTCATTTATCAGTATGTAGCAGAAATTAGCATTCATACAAGTATACACAATTATACTTGGGAAGAGAAACTCCCATAAAGTATACCCATATCACTAATATAACAATAATATACAAAAATATACAATTACAAGTTTTACAATAGCCTTGTGCTGCCAATTTCCTTGGCCTGCACAATCCACCAAAATTGTTGTGTCACAACCTCACAACTGCCAGCTACTTTTGTCCACACAAATATGAGGAAACCCCAAGTTTCCTTGCCTCGTACAAATTTTGAAAAATCGTTGTAACCTTGGTCATTCAGCCCTACCAACTATGTCGTGCAACCCTGCCCACCATCATTTAGCCTGACTCACACCCTCGTGCAGCTCTTCCCGTCGTTCAGGTTGGCTCGGGTTAGGTCGCCCTGCGATGCCCTCAGGTCATGCAACGTTTTCGGGTCGGGTCGCGGGGTCGTGTCATCCGGGTTGGGTTTCCCACCTCATGCAGACCTGCCCACCCATTCCGCACCCATGCCCGTCATGATCTGCACCTCTGCCCGTCGGTTTTGCGGCTCATCCGCCCATCCCCTCTTCTGTCCTATAGTTTGCTCATCCTCCTTATGCCTCCCAAACATACAAACTCCCAAATGTTTGTTCCTTATGCTCAGTTGATCATTGATTGATTCGTTGGTGTTTTCAACTCTCCAATATATATATATATATGTGTGTGTGTGTGTGTGTGTGTGCATCCATGCAGATGGAGGGGCGTCAGTCTCCAATCTGACCTGCCCAACTCACCCATCGCACCCCTAAACTTCATGTCAGCTCACCCTCACATGTCGTCCCACCGAGTCCACTCACTGACTAAATGACTCCAACCATTATTTTCCTTTACGTTTTCCAAAATATTCCTACTTAATTATTCATTCATCATTATTAAACAGTTAAGTGCTAAATCACTTAACAAAATAGTCACAACACAACTTCAACGTAAGAGACACACCATTTCTTCAATAATTCATATTTATATAAAAATCTGCAATTTTTACAATTTTTGGGGAGACTATGTCTCAACCCGTTTCATAAAACTTTACAAGTTTGGTGCGTTGCTCGGTCAGTCGGCCCTGCTGCACGACCCGACTGCAACTGCACCACCGTTCAGCGTTACCCAGCCTTCAATGCTCAACCCATCGCATCGTGTGGCCCACATAGTTCACCCAGGACCCAACTTGTAAACCCAATGTGTAAATCCATCTTGTAGGCCCACTCGCCTATGCCTCCACTCACTCTCTGTCTTCCTTGCGCTCACCCGAAACAGGGGTCCAGTTGGCCTGCCCAACTTGCGGCCACCCAACTTGTTGTTTGGCTGCGTTATTCTTTCTTGACCCACAGGCTCATATGTTGCACCTGTTCACCCTTTTCGCACTATTTCGTTTGTGAGTTCGGTTGAATGCCTTTTGGTTATGCCACCACTCTCCATATATATGGTTGCTCAGATTTGGAAGGGGCTCGACCTTCACTAAGTCAACCCACCCTTTCCACAACTCGCGCCCCTCTGTATGTGGCCTGCCAATCTCCATGACCACCACCTATAACTTCCACTCGCACACATTAACCCAACACTTAGCCGATTTCGGTGCTACCCGTGTTGGCTTCCCCCAGCGCGCCCTCAAGCTCGTCGAATAAGTTCACTCACCCATCTCATCAGTTAAACGCACCCACCTTAGCTCATCAATTAAACATGACCATCTGCTTGTTGGTTAGGTGCGCGCCCACCTAGCTTGTTGATTAAGCATGCCCACCAGCTTGTCCATTAGCTCGTCAGTTAAACGTGCCTGAGTTGGGCACCTGACTCATCCAAGTGCGACAGTGATGACTCAGGGGCCCTCCTCCACATGTTGCTGCAACTCGGGTCACACTTTTCCGTGCCCGTTCAACACTATGGGTCGCTCATGGGTCGAGTCGTCATGCCGGTCGTGTTGCCCACCGGGTCGGGTTGCTCACCAGGTCAAGTTTCCCACTAGGTCGGGTGTGCAATACCTGTGATACCCTCAGGTCGGGTCTACACATTGTGGTTTTCCCACCGGTCTGCAAACTTTTGCTCACCTGTCAGTTCTGCAACTCGCCCTGTTCTTCAGTTCACCCAGGAAACCCTGAACTTCCAACTTAGCTAACTTCGACCCTTGCTTCTACTTGTCCACCCATTGCCTTGCATCTTTCTTCCTCTTGTTACGCACTCAATACTTGAATGCATTAATTCTTTCCTTCCTTCAAGTTCTCACACACACCTTTTACTTATATTTGTGTCATCGCACATAATTCAGCCAAAGGACACGACCCTTCACCCATGTGTGGGTTGGTCCAACACAATATAATCAAGTCAGCCTCCACTCTTTATCACGTCATCCTACCCATCGTCACACGTCAAGCCAATCTATAAATTTGACCTTTGTCACACTTCAGCCAACTCATTGCACGTCTGGGTCGCACAGGTCACCCATGTCAACCTCCACCGTCACACGATCTCCAAACGTCTCATCAGGAACTTGCCCGTCTCGCCTGTCGCTATGGTCGCGCACCCGCTCATCTCTTTTTAACTAACATGCTCTCATCACACATCTGACTGAGTCATGTAGTACAGGCACACATCACACATGGGCACGCCTAACTTAACTCGGTCGCGTTTAACCGAATGTCCACCTGTCGTTGCGGAATCTGTCCAAGTCGGTCTGCATGGGTGCTCATCGCACATGAGTGCGCCCGATTCAATTCATGGGCCTATCACTAAGTTTCAAGCCTGCGAGTTGTGGATGCAATGTGCAATAAGTTGGATGGGTATTCCCGATTAAACATGACGATTCAGTGGGTGCGACGAGTCGGCAAACAGGCGCGTTGGTCGCGACGATGGGACGAGTTAGAGGAGAGCGACGAGTTGGGGTGGTCGGTTAAAGGCACCCGGGGCACGAGTGTGACAAGCCAATGAAGGAGTTGAAAAACTAAAAGTCGAGAATTTGGCTAAGTATGGCAAACTTTGGAAAGGAAAACTTATATAGTGCGAGTTCGGCATGTGGACCCGGCGGGGTGACAGTATGGGCGAGCCGATGTGAAGGACGGGCGAGCCGACATATTATGTGGGTGAGTTGGCCAAATTGATAGGTTAGCCTGGGCAGGCTGACCCATAACCATCAATGGCAGAGTGTATATATAGGCGGCTGTTTGGATGGAGAAAGGCAATCATTCAAGTCTTGGAAGTTCAAAATATGCGAGCTCAAGGGTGAAGGGTGACTAGAAAGGTTGGGTGCATAAGGCTAGTGGCAAGGTGCATGTAGGCAACCTAACCGAAGCACCAAGATGGGTGAACAGAATGCAAGTTTCGATGAGTTGCAAGTTGTGCAGGCGACTTGCGACGAGTGTGATTCATGACAGGGGAACCGGCAAGTCGGACGAGAGGCAGGTGACCCGCGGAGGGCGCGCTGCATGCCAGCAAGTTGGGCTGAATGGGTGGTCTATGGTTGGGCAATTCTATGGTGCAGGTGTGATAGAACCGGCGGGCGAGACTGAGGTTAGCGATGCAGGTGAATAATTCTGTGATAGAGCAGGGTGAGCAGGGAAGCTACAGTCGGGTGGGCACGCGGAGTTCGGGTGAGCACTGAACGATCGGTGAGTTTTGTTGAATGGTTGGGTGAACTGTGAGTGAGTGTCAGGTGAGCAACACGTTGTGGGAAAACCTGAATGAATAGGTGAGCTCAGTTGAAGGATATGATGATGGTTGAACCGGTTGGCATGATGAGCAGCACGAAGGGCGGCCCGGGGGTGGGTACCTCTACCCAGTGAGTTGGACAACCCGACCTGACCTGGTGAAGGGTGGGCACTCCTGAACGGGTGTTTGGGTAGGCTACATTCTTGCAGGCTGAGTTGTGTATTTTGGCAGATTTTGAGAGAAGTTGGGGTTCCTCTCCAAGGACTGTTATTGTATGTTTTGAAGAATTATCATTATTATTGTGGGCAGACTCATCTTTAGGGAGCTGCCCCTCCCGTTAAATATTGTATCCATTGTGCATATGTGTAAAATGATAATGATGATGACAGATGTTTAATTGAATGTTTCCATTTTGTTATGAATGTTAATACTTAGAAAGTGAAAAATAAACTAAGTATGGAATGTTAGGTGTAGTCCACACTTGAAAGTATTGTTGAAAAGAAATCGGGTGGTGGTATCACACCTCTTATGAGCAGTTGAAAGACTACCGCCGGGATAGGGGCGTGACAAGTGGTATCAGAGCTCCATTTTATGTGGGCTTTGGTGATTCAGAATTGCAGGTGTTGTCAAGCACTGATTGGGTTGAAAAGTTTGCAAAAGTGTGTCTCTACACTTCAAGGCAAATAGACGACGAAGGCTTTTGATTAGTTTATGGTCTATACTAGAGTACAAAGAAAGAGGATGGCTGATATGGCAGAAGAACCTCAAGTGATGACAGATGAATCTAGTAGGGATGTCAAAGATGCTTTCTTGGATAGGGTGTTGGATCAAATGGAGGAGCTAGCTTCTAACATGGCTTCGATGAAGGTTGAGAATGTTGAAATTCAAGATGGCTATTCAAAGGTGAAAGGGGAGCTTGAAGACCTTAAGGTCCGATATGATTATATTGAATGGCATTATATACAAACGAAAAATTAAGTCAAAGAAATCGGTGAAGCAAGAGATCAAGGTTTGGCTGAAATCTTGAAATTGCAAAAAGATCTTGAAGATGCTTGGAATGAGATTGCGGTTTTTAAGAAGTTTGTTGGGCACAACTCAGTTGGAGAAGTGGCTCATGTGAAAGTCAAGGAGCCAGATTCTTATGATGGGACGAGGAGTGAAAAAACTCTTGGTAACTTTCTGTGGGACATGGAACAATACTTGGAGCATTTGGGGATGTTCGATGAGGAAACCAAAGTCAAGGTAGCTGCTCAATTATTGACGAAGGATGCTAAGATGTGGTGGCAAAGGAGGATGGACTAGATTGCCAATGGCAATGCTACAGAAATCACTTCATGGGAAGAAATGAAGAAGGCTTTGAAAACTCATTTTAGTCCACAAGATGAAACAGGGGATGCAAGGATGAAGATAAAGTATATAAAGTAAATAGAGAGTCTACAAGCTTATCAATGAGAGTTCTCAAGTGCAGTTTTGGAACTTCCAGACATGGCAGAGAGGGAAAAGGTGTTCAATTTTATCATAGGGTTGAAGCCTTGGGCACACAATGAAGTGAAGAGGAAAAATATAAAAACACTTGAAGAAGAATTTGTTGATGTGGATCACTTGGTAGAACACTATGATGAGGGAACCGAAGAAAAGAAGAAAAAGACTAACAAACCAAAAGAAAATTCTACAAAGGAGGAGCCTTCAAGGTCGCATGATAAGGCAAACACGAAGAAACCATTGAAGTGTTGGATGTGAGGAACCACATATGGTGAAGAATTGTCCTTCAAGACCAAAAGTGGTGGCGATAGCACAATCCAATGCGAAGAAGAAAGAGGAAACTTTTGTTGGGGTCATGCAGATTCTAGGAGCTGCGGTGGCTACAGAAGCAGTCTCACAAAGAGATTCGGAAAGAAACAAGTTAGAGTATGTCGAGATGAAAGTTGGGAGTGGTGATGTACTCACTATGGTGGATAGTGGGCAAACTCACAACTTTATGAGCGAGGATACTATGAGAAGGATTGGACTGAAGTTTGTATCGGTGCAGGCACAAATGAAGGCAGTCAATTCTCCTCTAGATTCCGTGATTAGTGTGGCTGAGAAAGTGGATGTGACACTTCGTGAATGAACAAGGAAGGTAAATTTCACTGTGGTCTAGATAGATGACTATGAAACTGTACTGGAACAGATTTTATGAAACAATTTCAAGTTATGATAGTTCCCTATATGAAGAAACTGCATATTTATGACAGACAAGAAGATGTACGTATCGGTGTTCCAATCGTGAGAGTTATAAAGACCAAGTGTAAACTGACAACGATGAATATGGAGAATGAAAAGTGAGATGAAGAGGTCTATAAGCGGTTTTCTATTGTAAAGACAAAGCTTATGGAATAGTCACAAGTTATCCAGGCATTGTCTGATAGAATATTGGATCTATCAAGGAGGCTAGAGGCAGTGGAGGATGATGACGACGATGAGGATGTTAGACTGAATGTTCAAACGGAATATCGGGAAGCATACTTTCAGAGATTAGAAGTGGAGGATCATGATAGATGGATTGAGTTGATTAGTGAGGGAGAGCCTTCAGGCTCTGATCCCTCCTTATCTTCTTAGGCTATCATGGAGATGAGGCTCATTGTTAGTTGCTCATGGCAGTGAGTCTCCAACATTTTGAGCAGACATCTAGGGGTGAGATGACACAAATTGAAAGGTAGCATGCAGTGGAGAGTCATGATGATGTAGGGGCATGAGTTCTTATGGAGGCGATGCATGGTTGGATTAGCTACCCAACTAGTCACTGACATGAGGGGTACCAGCACATGATTCCTTGCAGAGTTTGGCATATCTATGGCATGAGGCAGGTCGAGAGGTGGACACATCTGGATTACCCATACACACATTTGTGTGGTTTGACAGTCTTGGTGATGGTGGTTGCTGGGATGTGGAGAGAGAGAGTTGTCAAGGACGACAACCATTTAGAGTGGGGTAGTATGTCAAGCCCACGAGTTGCAGATGCAATGTGTGATGAGTTGGTTGGGCATTCCCAGTTAAATGTGACGAGTTGGCAGGTGCGACGAGTCGGTGAGTGGGTGCATTGGTTGTGACATTTCGTTGCAACGATGGGATGAGTTAGAGGAGAGCGACAAGCTGGGGCGGTCGGCTAAAGGTGCTCGAGGTACGAGTGCGACGAACCAACAAAGGAGTCGAAAAATTGAAAGTCGAGAATTTGGCTAAGTATGGCAAACTTCACAAAGGCAAATTTATATCATGTGAGTTCGGCATGTGGACCCGACGAGGCGATGGTATGGGCGAGCTGATGTGAAGGATGGCCAAGCCGACATGTTATGTGGGAAAGTTGCCCAAATTGACAGGTCAGCCTAGGTAGGCCGACCCATGATCCATCCATGGTGGAGCATATATATAGGCGGGTGTTTAGATGGAGAAAGGCAACCATTCAAGTCTTGGAAGTTCAACATAGGAAGTTCAACATAGGTGAGCTCAAGGGTGAAGGGTGAGCTAGAAGGTTGGGCGCATAAGGAGAGTGGAAAGGTGCAGGCGGGAAACCTGATCGAAGCACTGATTCGGGTGAATAGAACGCAGGTTTTTGCGGGTTTCAGGTTGGGCAGACGACTCGCAACGGGTGTGCTACACGATGGGTGAAATAGCAAGTTGGACAAAGGGCAGGTGACCCACAGAGGGCGAGCTTCATGCCAACAAGTTGGGCTAAATGGGTGGTCTTCGGTTGGGCAGTTCTACGGTGCGGTTGTGATAGAACCAGTGGGGGAGTTTGTGGTTATCACAGCAAGCGGACAAGTCTGCGGTAGATTAGGGCATGTGGACAAGTCTGCGGTAGAGCAGGGTGAGCAGGCGAGCTACAGTCAGGTGGGCACACGGAGTTCGAGCGGGCATTGAATGATCGATGAGTTTTGTTGAACGGTCGGGTGAACTATGGGTGAGCATCGAGCGAGTGACACGTCGTGGGCAGACCTGAACGAACATGCAAGTTCGATTGAACGATACGACGACGGTTGAATTGGTTGGCACGATCAGCGGTGCGGAGGGCAGCTCGGGGGTGGGCACCTCTGCTCGATGAGTTAGGCGACCCAACCCAGTGAAGGGTGGGTGCTCCTGAACGGGTGCTCAGGTAGGCTGCACGGTTGTATGACAAGTTGTGTATTTTGGAATATTTTGAGAGAAGGAAGTTAGGGTTCCTCTCCAAGGACTGTTATTGTATATTTTGAAGAATTATCATTATTGTTGTGGGCAGACTCATCTTCAGGGAGTTTCCCCTCCTGTTAAATATTGTATTCGTTGTGCATATGTGTAAAATGATAATAATGATGAAAGATGTTTAATTGAATGTTTCCGTTGTATTATGAATGTTAATACTTAGAAAGTGAAAAATAAACTAAGTATGGAATGTTAGGCGTAGTCCACACTTGAAATTATTGTTGAAAAGAAATCGGGTGGTGGTGTCACACTTCCTATGAGTGGTTGAAAGAGTACCGCCAGGATAGGGGCATCACACTAAGGGTGGCAAGGTTGATTCCGAGAATCGATCCTACCACCCCTAGGGCTCATTGGCTAGTGGGGTGGCAACTTCAATTTTATTTTTTTGTAAGAGTATTTTTTTTAATTTATTTTTTTTTCTTTTTAAAGTTTTTTTATTATTTTTTTACTTTTTTGTTTTTTTTTGGTTTTTATTTCATTCTTTTTATATTTAAATTATTTAATATGTTATTTTTTCTAAAATTAAGTTCTTTTGGTTTAAAATTTTCCTTTTAATTTTTTATTTATTTATTTATTTTAATATATTAATTTTTCATTTTTATCATTATAAGTTTAATTTGTTTTTTCTCTTTTTCTTTTACTTTTTTTGCTTTATTTTATATTTTGTTTTTTTTTTGGCCAATCTTTTAATTTCCATTTTTTTTATTTTATTTACTTCTTATTATTTTTTAAGTTTTGTGTTTTTTTTGTTTTAGTTTTTTTTCTCACGTTTTAATTTTTGTTATTTCATACTTTTTTTTTTTTTATTTTATTTACTTGCTATTATTTTTAATCTTTTTGTCTTTTTTTGCTTTTATTATTTTGAATGTTTTAATTTTTATTTCCTTTCGTATTTTTAATTTTTATTTATTTACGTATTTATTTGTTATTTTGTTATATTTTATTTTAGCCCGTAGGGTCCGTGTTGATCCTCGACTAGCAAATTCATCCCATTATGTGTCAATTTGATAGTTGATTTTACGCTCGTTCGCACGTTGGTTCAACTACCCACACTCGTCCATAGCTCGCCCTTTCACATCAGAAATCTCGGCTCGGCTGCTTTGGCCCTCTGTCTACCTCTTCACGTAGACTTATCACCCTTCTCTTTGCTCGTACAAGTGCCTTGTATTGCTCAAACTTGCTTGAGATGACTTCTTGCTTTTCACCAAGTCATTCACCCCTTCTTATACATGTTGCCCAAGTGATGAGTGGGTCGGCCTACCTCCAAGACGACCACTCGTTCCACCCAAGTCGCCCATCAACACATCGGCCCAACCAGGTTCAGGTCCACCTCCACACATCAGTTCACCCAAGTGTTCTCCTCCGCATGTTGGCCCAACCTTTGGTCGCCTGATCATATAAATTCTCCACGGTGCCTCCATAATTAGCCGAATTACTTTTTGATTTTTTGACTCTCATGTGGCTCATTCGTGCGCGCTCACTCAGGTGCCCAACACACGGGTCAACCCGGTGCACTCGTCCAGCTTCTCTGCATCATCGTACAACCACTGAAGCAAATTTAACTAAACTCTCCTACTCATCGCATATCATCAGGCAAGTTTTCTAGTTGCCTTTAACCAAACTGTGCGACCGTTGCATAAAACCGACTCATCACACATAACCGAAGATGGCTTTTCCCCATCGCATAAAACCAACTCAGGCTCCCGTCGCACTCATGGCACACCCAACTTGTCTTTGGTTACTGACATCCTCCACCACTCTAAAACTTTTGTCACCCTCGACAACACCATCTCAGCAAGCACCATCACTAAGACTGTAAGTATGGGTACTCAAATGTATGCACCTATGACCTGCCTCATGCCATCGATATGCCAAACCTTTGCGAGAAAATCATGTGCTAGATCCCCTCGTGTTGGTGACTATTTGGGTAGCTAATCAAATCGTACATCGCCTCCATAAGAATACATGCTCCCTATATCATCATAGCTCATCTTTGCATCTTTATGCCAATCATGTTCATCTCACCCCAGATGTATTCTCAAAACATAGGAGACTCACTTCCATGAGTAGCTAATAATGAGCCTCATCCCCATGTTAGTCTAAGAAGAGAGGGAGGAAGTGGAGGGTGAAGGCTTCTCCTCTTCCTCAGCTAATAGCTCAATCCATCTGTCTGGATCTTCCTCCTCCAATCTCTACATGTATGCTTCACGACTCTCCATATGAACATCAAGTCTAGCATCTCCATCTCCTTCCACTGCCTCTAGTTTGCTTGATTGATCCAAGTTACTATCAAATAATTCTCTAATCACCTATGACTGCTCCATAAGTTTTTCCTATGTACAAGAAACCTCTTATATAATTCTTCATCTCACTTGACTTCCTCCACATTCATCGTTGTCAATTGACATTCGGCTGTCGTAGCCCCTATGGTTGGTACACCAATAGAATCATCATCACGTCCATAGTAAATGTACAACTTCTTCAAGTGTGGTACCATCATAGCTTCAAATTGTTTCATAAATTCCATACCCAGTACAGATTCATAGTCATCTATCCGCACAATTGTGAAGTCGACTTTCCCAGTCCATTCACCTATGCTCACATCCACTTTTTTTGGTATACCAATCATTGAATCTGGTGGAGAATTCACTACTTTCAACTACGCTTGAACTGGTATAAACCTCAACCCAATATTCCTTGCAGTTTCTTCTCTCATGAAGTTATGAGTTGCACCACTATCCACCATAGTCAATACAGTTCCTTGCCCAATCTTCATCTCTACATATTCCAACTTGTTCCGTTTAGGATCCCGTCATGAGACTACTTTCGTAGATACTACAACTCCCATAATTTGCATCACTCCAACAGATGGTTCTTCTTTCTTCTTCTTCACATTGACTTGTGCTACTGTTGCCAATTTCGGTCTTAAAGGACAATTCTTCACCGTGTGTGGTTCTTCACAAATCCAACACTTCAGAGGCTTCTTCATGTTCGACTTTTCATTCAATCTCGAAGGCTATTCTTTCATAGTCTTCTCTTTTAGCTTATCTATCTTCCTCTTTCCTTCTTCAGTTCCTTCATTGTAATGTTCTACCAAGCGATCAACTACTGAAAATTCTTCCTCTAGTGCCTTGATCTTCTGCCTCTTCACCTCATTGTGTGCCCAAGGTTTCAATCCTATGATGAAATTGAACACCTTTTCCTTTTCTGCCATATTAGGTAACTCCAAGAACGCACTCAATAACTCCTGTTGATATGCTTGTATACTTTTTGTTTGCTTCATGTACTTAATCTTCATCCTTGCATCCTAAGTCCCATATTGTGGGATAAAATGAGTCTGCAAATCTTTCTTCATGTTGTCCCAAGAAGAGATTTCCTCAGCATCACCATTGGCAATCGGGCCCATCTTTCTTCACCACCACATCTTAGCATCTTTTGTCAAGAATTGAGCAACTACCTTGACTTTGGCCTCATCATTAGGTATACCCAAACGCTCCAAGTATTGCTCCATATCCCATAAGAAATTTCCAAGAACATTCGCACTCCTCATCCCATCATAAGCTTTGGGTTCCTTGACCTTCACATGGGCAACTCCTCCAATAGATCCTTGCCCAACTGCTTTCATCAAAATAGCTATCTCATTTCGAGCATCGCCTAATTCCTTCTGCAACTTCGAGATTTCATCCAAACCTTGATTTCCTATAGTTCCAATGTCCTTCACTTCTCTCTCTGTTTGTTTATATAACCATTTTGTATACCCATATCGGATTTTGAGGTCTTCAAATTCTTCCTTCAAATTCATGTACCCATCCCAAAATTCAATATTTTCGGCCTTCATCGAAGCCACTTCGGAAGCTAATTCCTCCATCTTGTCCAATACTCTATGCATGAAAACTATCCCGACATCCCAGTTAGGTTCCCCCGTCATAACTTGAGGTTCTTCCACTTGATCAACCATCAACTTCGCTTGTGATCTAGTAAAGACCATACACTTCTATATCGTTCAACTTGGCCCTTCACTTGCCCATGTTGAACCTTCCAAAGCCCTGCGAAAATTTTAATATCAACCGTTTTCAAGAGATATAAACTGTTACGAAGTATCTATCTTACTTTGTTTTCCAAATCCGGCTCTGATACCAACTGTCACACCCCTATCTTGGCTGTGGTCTTTCAACCGCACATAGGCAAGTGCGGTACCACTACCTAATTTATTTTCACCAATACTTATGAGTATGAAATACGTCCAACCATTCAACACTTAGTTATTTTCTTCAATTCTTCTAAGAATTATAATTACACAGCAGAAATAAACATTCACATAGTCATCATATCATTCATACGTATGCACAACGAAAATACTTTCTTTTAATGGGAGGGGCAACTCCCAAGTATAGAGTTTGCCCCATAATATAATAGTTCAATAATCTTACAAGTACAAGTACAATTCAACCTTTGCTAAAAAATCCAAATTTCCCTTCAACAAAGATTCCCAAGTCACAACTCGCAACTTGCCAAAATCGCAGTTCACCTACTTCCTGTGTAGGGTCGCCCACCTCATCGGGTCAGGTCACCCTTCGTTTAGTAGTGCCCACCACAACTCGTCTTCATGTAGGTCCGGTCGCTCATGTAGTAGCGCCAACTCGCAACTCGTCATCCTGCAGGGTCGCCAAACTCGTTGTGCAGAACCGCCCAGCCGGTCGTGTCATTCAACAATGTCCAACCCATCGTATAGAACCACCCCACCGGTCGTGTCGTTCAGTAGTGCCTTGCTTATTGTGCAAAAATGCTCGGTCTGGTCGTGTCGTTCAACAACACCCGCAAGTCTGTTCGCCCAGCTTAGTCGAGTTGCTTGTTCAGCAGCGCCCACGGCAACTCGTGCGCCCATTTCCTCCTACCCACGCCCTTCACAAACTGTTTGCCCGTTCCCCCGCTAGTTCGGCTCACCCAAGTGTTCTCCTCCACACATCAACCCAACCTCTGGTCGCCTCATCATATAAACTTACCATGGTGCCTCCATACTTAGCCGAATTACTTTTTGTTTTTCGACTCTCATGTAGCTCATCCACGCACTCTCACCCGGGTGCTCAACACAAGAGTCACCCCGACGTGCTCGTCCAACTCTTTCACACCATCGCACATCCACCAGGGCACATTTAACCAAATGCTCCCACTCATCTAATATTTTTGGGCGCGCTCCCCTGTCTCCTTTAACCGAACCATGTGACTATCGCATAAAGTTGAACATAACCGAAGATGCTTCTCCTCGTCGCATAAAATCAACTTGGGCGGTTGTCGCACTCATGGCGTGCCCAACTCGTTTCGAGGGCCTGACATTAAGGGTGGCATGATCGATTTTGAGAATCGGTCCTACCACCCCTAGGGCTCGCTGGGCAATGGGGCAACAAATTTTATTTTATTTTTTTTAGTTAATTTTTTTAATTATTTTCAAAAAAAAAATTAATGTCTTCTTTTTAAAGTTTTTTTTTAACGGTTTTATGTTAGACCCCTATACTACTAGTGTAACCCCTTACTGTTATTAGTACAACCCCCTTATTATATTTTTGTACCCATGTAGTCCCCATATTGTTACTATTGTGCCCCATAGAAGCCCACTATTTTTATTATTATGCCCTTAAATTATTATTGTTATGTCGGCTCTGATTATATTATGACCCCTTAGACTCCTATATATAGAAAGGAGGTATTGTCATTTGTATCATCCAAGAATTGTTTATTTGTGTAATGTAAAGGAGGTTTCCCCCTCGAATAAGCTGAATTCTAAGGCGTTCAACTATCTTTTCTATCTTTTTGTGAGCTAGTTTCATAACATTTGGTACCAAAGCTCTAGATTCTAGGGTTTCGCTGCTCCAAATAGGTCATCATGGCATTTTCTCTATAAATTTTTCGCTAAGAAGTTTCAAAAGATAAAAAAACCCATTTGAGAAGAAATCAATCTAAACCTCGTGCCCAAATTTTAGATCTTGGCTCGTTATATTTTCGGATATATGATCTAAGGAAGTTAGGGTTTTTACAGACTCCCAAATTACATATTAAACAAGCGACCGTGGGAAAATCATCATAACTTTCTCTCTGAGCATCAGATTGAAATTTTGTAAGAAGTTATAGAAAGAGGAAGGACTGTAGTTTTTTGTGTGTAGTTTTCAGACCCGAAGGTCAAAAAAGTGACACGTGGCACGTCATACAAGTTCGCTATTCTGAAAAGGTGTATATTCAGGTCATCTTGGAAGATTGTGCATAACTCTTCTTTGGAGAATCCAATTTGGATCAGATTGGTGGCATTGGAAAGAGGACATAGAGGGCTACTTCAGGTCGCAATTTCAGAATTGGAAGAGCCAAAATTATAGTTTTATAGTCATTTAAAGATTGAGCTCCTGAAATTAAGAAAAGGCGATATGAGGAAGTTTGATGGAAAGGATTTAGTAAATTGGATACTATAGATGGAGCAATATTTTGATCTACATGGTGTACCATTGTTACAAAAGGTATGTATTGCATATTCATATTTAGAACCGGATCAATTTTTATGGTATAAAGGGCTTTGTTCTTGTAAACAACTTGTTACGTGATCAATTTTCACGGAGGAAATGATAGCACATTATAAGGATAACAAGAGAAACACCTTCTTTAGCCAATTGATAAATCTCAAACAAAAGTGTTCAATTGCAGAGCACATTGAGGACTTCCAAAAATTGAATATAAGGGTAAATGATATTCTAGAGAAGCAAAGGATTGATGTCTTCATAGGTACTTTAAAGGATAACATTCAACATGAGGTTCATC
>APFE030454527.1:0-14613 GCA_000404065.3 Pinus taeda | reverse complement strand
TTATTATTTATTTAGTTTTTTTTCTCAATGTTTTAATTTTTGTTTTCTTTTTTTTGTCATGCTTTTATTTATTTATTAATATATTTTTATTCACTTGCTATTATTTTTTAATCTTTTGTGTTTTTTTGTTTTTGTTATTTTGAATGTTGTAATTTTTGTTTTCTTTTGTATTTTTTATTTTTATTTATTTATATATTTAGTTGTTATTTTGTTTATTTTATTTTTACCTACAAGGTTCGTGTTGATCCTTGATTAGCAACCTAATCCTATTATGTGTCAATTTGATAGTTGATTTTAAAGTTTTTGTTATAATGGATCAAGTCTCACCCCACAATGTGTCAATTTCATGGTTGGTCCTTAAGCTTTCATTACAATGGGTTAGTTCGCATACACTGCGTGTCAATTTGATGGTTGACTTTTAGATTTTTGTTGTAATGTGTCAAGTTGTCTTAGGCTAAGATTTTAAAGTTGTTATACTTTAGCATTTGGAAAAAAAAATACTCTTTGTATAATGACCCTTTCATTTAGGTGTCCATTTCTAAAAAAAATAGTAATAGAAAATTTTCATAATGTCATGTTTGAAATATGTTGAAAAGTTAAGGTTTTTGTAGTCACGGTTTAATTCCATGGTTGAAAATTTGTCAAAATTTTAAGGGTTTTCTGAGTCATGATATTTTATCTTTAACACCATGTCTAAAAATTGTTTGAATTTTAAGGCTTTTAAGAGATGTGATGTTTTATCTTTAATGTCATGCCTCACAAGCTTTGGAATTTTAAGGTTTTTTGGAGTCATGATATTTTATCCTTAATGTCATCGCTGAAAAATATTGAAAATTCACTTCGAAAAAAAAAATTACAACATCAACACTTTTTGTTTTGAGGGTGTTTGTTGCACAATTTTTTTTTTATTATTGGCTTTTACTGTCATTTTTAAAAAATGTTGAATATTTACCCCCAAAAAAAAAAAATCATTATTCCATAAACAACATTTTTCGTTTTCAACTTGTTTTCATTTTTTTTGGGTTTTTTGGCTAGAGTTCTCTTTTTGAGTGTATAGTTCTCGTTTCATGGTTTACATTGTTGAATGTTGAGAATAAAAAGCCAAATTCATTGCACAATGGTTCACCTTAAGAGGGGGAGGTGATCATGACAAGACCTTTGCTTCAGTCGCAAAATACATTTCTATAAAGGTAATTATGTCTCTTGTATTCAATGAATCTTTATATCAAAGGAATGTAAAAACAATTTTTTCTTATGACAAAATAGAGAAGTGCTTATCAACATAGGTAGGATACCCATGTATACATGTTGAAGAATGCCCTATACACGTTGAGAAAAGAACCACATGATTGGTACTTGTAAATTGATGAGTACTTGTTTATATGTCCTCGCCTAGGCCACCATCAATCCATCATACACGAGTCCATGTACAACATACCTTGCTGCTATCCTCTTGCCTTCCCATCTGATGTGTCTGCCGTCACCTTGGCTCCTTGGTAGGCCTCCCAAAAATCCACGTTGGCTCCTCCAAGCAACTCCTAAGGCCTCCTCAAGCTGCCCATCAACTAATCCATGCAAAATTAAACACTCTGACCCAATACACAACAAAATCTAGCTCCAAGTTTGTTGCCTAATCAATGTGGAAACTATCACTAGTCTAGGGCATATAATCATGAGATCTGCCCTCTCCTCATTAACTTCCACAGGTTTCCTTAACACGATCCAAATCTGATCCTAAACTAGGATCCAATACCTACAAGAAATGTCACAAATATCATACCCTTTCTCATTGTTTATGATCTCCTTGACTGTTGCATTCATGGACTAGTTAGGGCATCAATGAAAATCCTACCAACCCTCACACATTAGCTGCAACGACCCTCTCAAGGTTGTGGTCACCCTTCTCTAGCACTCCTAAACCCTATGTTGTCTTGTCACACCCCAACAATCACAACCAGGCCTTACACCCTCCTTGTTGGCCTTAACACATACCTGTGGGTGTAATGGGCACTATGAATTGCTACAACAAGCCTATCCCTTGTTGGGGAAGGCCTATCAAAGGGACTAACCCCACAAAACAACACCTTATGCCTTCAGCCCTCAAGAATAGCTTGTGGCCTCAAAGACAACCTCTCAACCTCCACCAAAGTGACCCAAAAACAAACCACTACTTGAGCAGCTCACTCGGCCTCCATCAAGGAGCTCAGACCTCCTCCATGCTATCTTAGAGCCTCCCTCTCTTGTTGTGGCTAGGGAAATTTCATAGCTATCTTTTTGCCTTGTGTTGCACCAAATGGTGATTAGAATGACTCCTCTCCACCTCTATATATAACCATAAATAGAGTTGCACGAATTCATTTAAAGAGACATGTGTCTTGGACAAATTCACCAATCCTATATGACTTTGGTTGTCCATAATTAATTTGTCAACTTCAAATATTTATAACTTCGTTTCTAGGGCTCCGATTTGAGTGATCTTTCAAGCGTTGGAATCGGCTTGCCAAGCTCTATCACTTGAAATTTTCTCAAGCTCAAATTCATCATGGTTTTGACCCAAATATTGATGGGTGCAAAACCCCAAGCTTGGATTCTAAGCCCACAAGCCTACTTATGGCGCTTTGACCTCCAACCCTCGACCACTAGGGCTTGGAATACCTCCCAAGCTACACAAATCAACATCTGTTCATCTTTTTATTCATGTAGTTCTCTCCAGGTACGCTATATATTTCAATGTTTTAGGTTCCTTTTATTATGGCTTGCCCCCTTATTCTTTGTAACCTCTATAGACTACAACTCACTCTCTACTCACTCTAGGTTGGAATTTTCCTTTGGTTTCATGCAGTTCTCCTAGTTCTATTAGTTTTCTAGAGTCCAAAGAGGGGCATTGGTTTCCTGTCTTAGCTAATTTCTCTAAGGAAATCCTCCCATATAACATTGTCCTCTATTTTGTATGCTAATGGATGACTCTCTCCTTCGCGTGTCCACCAAAACTAGCCACTTTTGTTTAGCTTTCTTCAAGTAAGGGTTTTCCCTTAGTCTTTTCCCTTGGGGGGAACATTCTTTTAGGAACATGGTGGATCTCATGGGCAAAGAGCTCAACTCAAAGATATCAAGTTAACAATCCTCAAGAAATATACGAGGAAATTCCCTAGGTTAAATGTGAAATTATTGGGGAGAGAGATTGCTTAGCAGAATCATGTGTGCTGATGGAAAATGTTAACCGAGTACTTGATATTGGACACACCACGGGATGCTACATTCAATACATGGAGACAGTTGATATCTACTAGCATCTACAAATCCTCCTTGGTTGAGTCGTGCTTGACTGAAACAAAGTCAAAGAGGATATCCTCTTAATGCTAGATGAGCTAGATGAGCTACAACATACTATAAAGAATTTGCGCAATAAGCTAGGGTGGGTGGAAGTTCACTTGGGCATTCCCTCAGATCCAAGGTTCTCTTTTGGTAGCGATAAATAGCCAATTGTTGTAAATGCCTCATACTTTTCTCAATCCAAATGATAGGTTCTTATCAGCCAAGTTGTTTTAGTGGCTTATGTTCTGCTTTGCGTTTTAAGCTAGAGTTTAATTCGAGATATCTAGAGTCACCTCTGCTACAAACTTTGATTATTTTGTTCAATCTTAAATCTCTTTATGTTTGGATGTCGCAAAAACTATGGTTCTATCACTAGTATGGTTTCCCTAGTTGCAAACCAAGACAACAACAAAAGATATATAATGTTCTTCCTTAAAGTTTGAAATATACATTTTAGCTTACAAAAAAAACAAACTTTCATGGATTAAAAAGTTGAAAAAAGTGATATTGTAATAGGTATTTTGAAATTAAGATCTAAGGTGTGTATACTAAAAGCATACACACTATTTAAATTTTGATATTGTATAGCTTTTAAATTTATATTAAATAGACACACTAATCTACATCAATATGAATTTTAAATGATTAAAAAAGCGTACAATATAATTTTATTTCTATACTCTATAAATTTTAAGAAAAACATCTCTAAATCATTATAATTTTTATAATCATATTTCGACTTTTAAATTTATGTTAAAAGAGCATATTAATTTAAACCAATAAAAAAATAAAGAAATTAATTTTTTAATGGAAATAAAAATTGAAATAATTTTAGTTTATTAAATTTTTAAATAAAATATAATTCAATTAATTCATTTAATTTTAATAGATATATATATATAATATATATATATATAAAATATTATATATATATATAAATTTAAATAAAACCATTAATTGTACTTTCAACCAAAAATTATTAAATTTAAAAAGAATGAATTATCACTTAATTAACTTATTCCTATAATTGCATTATATAAATATTAATTGATTCACAAAATTAAATTATAGGAAATAAAAAAATACCTAAAAAATAATTAATAATTAGAAAAAAATAAAAAAATAATTAATTAATTAAATAATTAAATAAAAAAATGGAAATTAATTATATATATGTTAATTAAAAAAAAAAAAACAAATTTAATAAAAATAAAAGGGACGGATTTTCTTTAGAAGTTGATTAAGATGTTTGAGTTTTCAAACTTGTCATTATTTAAAAGTTTCACTAGAAAGTAATTGAAGGTGAATGAATCTAACCATTCATATGACAAGAAGCTAATTAATCATTCATATGATAAAAAGTCAATTAACCATTGATATGACAAGGAGCCAATTAACCATTCATATGACAAAAAGTCAATTAACCATTGATATGACAAAGAGCCAATTTAATTGAACAATTATAAAATTAACCATTCATATGACTAGAAGTCAATTTAGTTGACCAATCATAAAAGTAACCATTCATTGGACAAAAAGCCAATTTAGATATCAAACTTGTGATTGAAATAAATTTGACTGGAAAATATACCTAAAAACAACCTTTCAAAAATATAAAATAGTTAAACTTCTAGTACATAGGAACAAGCATGTTTCAAAATATAAAATAGTTAAACTTCTCGTACATGGGAACAAGCATGTTTCAAAATATAAAATAATTAAACTTTCGTACATTCAAAATATAAAATAGTTAAACTTCTCGTACATGGGAACAAGCATGTCCCAGCATGGGTAAATAAAGAAGTTTGATTAAACCACGACTTTAAAATTAAATGATTAACTATAAAATGACATGTGACCATGTGGAATGAAAATGCGTGTGTAGTAGTAGGTGTAATTGTGGGGATTATTATGTCCAGCAAAAATGTAAAATAATAATAAAAAATATGTTCATCAGGAAATCCACAATCTAACTAATGTATGCTGATGGTGGTGTCCTATACGTCTCATCATCTGGAGACTCACTCGCAAATTGAATTGAAACCAGAAATCGCCACATATTTAAGGCAACCAACCCCTGGGGCTAAATTCATCCATTCGCCATTGCTACCATACTGTACTGGCTGACCTGCTAAATTTCTCTTCTTTGTGTTTCTAGTCGTCATGGCGAGCAGGAGATCTGTTATATCTGCATTCCGAGCTGCGAGTAGAAGGCCAATCTGCTCCCCAGTCTGTTCTGTCAGAGAATTGCATGTAAGTGATGATCGATCACCCTCGCTTCTTTTTTGTTGGGATTGAAGTTGGGTAAGATGATGCTTGCTTGCCACGTATGAAGGTCTGAGATACAAGTATAAGTAGGCTGGTTTACCCGAAGAAGGCAGTATCAAGTTTCAGTTATCACTCTCATTAACAAAACAAAACAAGATTATTATTTTCTTACATTCTCTGCTTCCTATTTTTCTAATTTATATGCTCTTATTATGTTTCAGGCACCTGCAGGAAGTAATAAAATTGTTGGAGTCTTTTATAAAGCCAATGAATATGCTTCGCTCAATCCAAACTTTCTCGGGTGTGTTGAGAATGCTTTGGGCATACGAGAATGGCTGGAATCTAATGGTCACCAGTACATTGTGACAGATGACAAGGAAGGTCCTGACTGTGGTAAGTTAGCAGTGATTTCTTTTGTTTTGTTATGTCTAAGTTAGCATTACTGCAAAATAAAATAAAATTAATGTGTCTTTTTGAACTTCTTAATTTAACATCATCGATCATATGCATAGAAGTTGCTCAGGGGATCTGTAGGTTCAGAACATAGAAGGGAAAGTTTGAACCAGTGTTACCAGGATCGTGGCTTGAACCTGCCATTATCCGAGTTTCAGGCAAATGTACTTTTCCAACTTGTCTGAGTCAAACTTGGTTGTTGACACAGAGTTTGATTTTCCAACTAGTAACTTGTTTGCTGACAGAGTTTGACTGTCAACATGAGTTTGACCTCTGAGTATGAGTATGACTTAGTTGACTGAATCAAACTTGTGTAATAAAAACCCTCATCCAGCCCAATTTAGGTTATTTTTACCTCTGCTGGGTTCATTGCTCCTCTACTGGGTGTTTAATTTCTGTGGAACAGACTGAAGGGAGGTCATGTTGTCGCACTCACCATTGCTTATATATTTTCATCAAAAATATACATGTATATCTTTATATTTTTGTTCTACTCTCCAATTTTGTCCCCAATTTTTTCCTTATCCTTGCCCAAAACTTGGCCTCCCCGAATTTTCCTTGATTATGCATCTGGTAACGCTTGAAGGGAGCTGTGCTAAACGCCATCTCTTTCTTTAAACTGTTAGAAGCTCCCCAAATGCCCTGTTTCTTTCTGTATCCATGTATACCACTAGGCTATATGTGTTCTCTGTGTTGGTGAGGTGATAACATGGAATTTAAATTCCCTCCTAGGCTACATGTACTGTGCTGTCGAATTGAACCCGTGAAACTTTAAATCATGATAACTGATTTGGAATTGCGATTTTTTATCTGCTAACACTAGAGTGCTAGGACACACTCATCATCAAGCTATGTACACCAGACTTCTTAATAAATGAATAAACTGTGGTCTAATTGTTAGCAGGTCTCATCATCAAGCTATGTACACCAGAATTCTTAATAAATGAATAAACTGTGGTCTAATTGTTAGCAGGTCTCATCATCAAGCTATGTACACCAGACTTCTTAAATGAACAAACTGTGGTCTAATTGTTAGCAGGTCTCATTTGTCTAACTGTAGTTACTAGCCATCAAAAGCACAGAAAAAGATTTAGAGCTAATGCTAAATGTGTATCAGCAGGGTTTTGCTTGGAAGAGTTTCTTTGACTGCTGGACAGGGCACCATCTATGCTGATTCTTGTATTGTAGAATCTTCTTGAAAAACAATTTCCCTAGAAACCTGAGACGGCCTTCTAACTCAACTCATATGTCTTTGACCTGGGAGGGAGGTATAATTATATGGTACCTACTAACATCATACTCCAACTCCACATCACCTGGAGTCATCTTTCTTTTTCGAGTCCGGAAAAATATTGTCCCACGGTTTAGGCGTTCCAAGCATCTTGCTAGCCCCCTGCAGATTTCCTCCCTCTTCCCCATTTTTTCTGGATGGACGACGAGGGTAGTAACTAACTGCTAGCTGAAATACCAGCGGGTAACCCCAAGGTATTTAATGAGATTTGCTCCCGTGAAGAGCCACCCACCCCTTGGGATATAAAATCGTGTTATCTGTTGTTGTTATTGATATGGATGAATAGTTTATGTCCTAGACGTCCTTTTGCTCCTCATATCCTGAATAATAATCAATCTAGATGGTATCGTATGTGCTGCTTCAAAAAGTGAGATTTACAGAATATATATGTTGTCGAACAAGTCATAAATGAGTCATAAATGACTTCTGGTTATTCACAATTGAAGTTGGGTGGTTGTTTAATCCACAATCCAATCTATTAATTTTCTAGTATGCCTTCCCTTTCCTACTTCTTGCTACCATGGATCGTCGAAATCAGTATATTGCTTGCTTGCTTTTACATTTGAGAATTGTAACCCACTGCGGACTAAACTTACACAATTAATTTCCTTTGCAGAACTTGAAAAGCACATACCTGATGCGCATGTTTTGATTTCTACGCCTTTCCACCCGGCCTATGTGACAGCAGAGAGGATCAAGAAGGCAAAGAACTTAAAGCTTCTTTTGACAGCTGGTATTGGTTCTGATCACATTGATCTAAAAGCTGCAGCAGCCGCTGGTGTGACTGTCGCAGAAGTTACAGGTACTATTTCTGAAATTATACCGCTTGTCACTGCCCTGTTCACGCTATGGACATTTTAGTATGAACAAGTTTCTGCAATGTTTCTTCATAATTTAACTGACGCCTTCTTCAACAATTTTTACAGCAAGTAATGTGGTGTCCGTGGCAGAAGATGAGCTAATGCGCATTCTCATATTGATGCGAAACTTTGTGCCTGGATATAAGCAAATTGTTGAGGGTGATTGGAAAGTGGCAGCAATTTCTTACAGGTCATATGATCTAGAAGGGAAAACTATTGGTACTATTGGTGCAGGGCGTATTGGCAAAGAGCTACTTAAGCGTTTGAAGGTATTCATTCTTAGGATCTAGTACTACTTCATGATGTTGCAAACTTCATTTCAAAAATCAGTGCTCCATAATTCTTATCCATGCATGCTGTTTGTTTCAAAATTTCAATCTAATAATAATAAACATTACATGATGTTGAATTGAATTGCGTTCCTTTGTACAGCCCTTCAATTGTAAGCTTCTTTACCACGACCGTCTTTCTATTGGACCCGAATTGGAAAAGGAAACTGGAGCAACATTGGAGACAAATCTTGACGAAATGCTACCTAAATGTGATGTACTTGTCATTAATATGCCTCTTTCTGACAAAACTAGGTGCGCCTTATCACAATTTCTTAAATAATCTCTCCCGTTATTCACTCAGACATCAATAGCACCTACATATTTTATACAACTTGTGAACAGAAACCTAATTATTGTTTCTATTGTTCTTTCCTCTTGGTTACAATAGGGGAATGTTTAACAAGGAGAAAATCAGCAAGCTGAAGAAGGGTGTATTGATTGTGAATAATGCTCGAGGGGCCATCATGGATGCTCAAGCAGTTGCTGATGCTTCTGCAAGCGGACACATTGGAGGTCAGTTATATTTATTCAACTCCTCTTCATATTGCCTCCTTCCTAGTGTCAATAATGGACATACAAGTCCCATCATCAAACATTTCTCTCAGATTCAGAAAGAGCATGATGATACGTTGCTAATAAACAATGTAACTGTACTTTTGTGCTTTGGCAGTCCTTTTGTCATTCATTCTTGGAGGCAATTAAAAGACAATGAATCGTTTTTCAGTGTTTTAAATTTCTAAACTATCATTGTTCCCGTTTGTTAGAACAAGTTAGTTTGCCAATTGCAGTGATGGAAACAGGCACATTGCTAACTGCCAATTGCAGTGATGGAAACAGGTACATTGCTAACTCTTGGGACTTTCTGCAATGCAGGTTACAGTGGAGATGTTTGGTCTGCTCAACCTGCTCCAAAAGATCATCCATGGCGCTCCATGCCAAACCATGCTATGACTCCCCATATCTCTGGGACTACAATAGATGGCCAGGTGTCTGATTTCATCCAATTTCACCCCCTTCTTTCTAGCAATTGCTTTGATTGACAAACGTACCTCATAAATAATTCAAAAAGTCAATTATATTGCATCATGCTCCATGTTCCTCATAAATAATTCAGAAAGTCAATTATACTGCACAAAGCTTTAATGCTCTCATTAATTTATCTTTTTTGTCATCTTTGGAAGCAGAAAATAAGAATCATAAAAAATACAGAGATATTCTAGAGAGTTTTCTCACTAATTGTTCATAAAATCTCTACTTCAGATAAGGTATGCAGCTGGAACAAAGGATATGCTAGAAAGATACTTCAAGGGAGAAGATTTCCCTTCACAGAATTATATTGTGAAGGAAGGAAAGCTGGCCAGTCAATACCTATAAAAAATTCATGTTGGATGCTAAAGCAGATGATTTATCCTGTTGAAGGCTGCTTTATCTGGAATAACAAGCAAGAGCCAAAACAGAGCTCGCTTCCCTAGAATAAAACAATGCATCAAATATTGAACGGTCAAATACATTCCTGAGACCAATGATGCTTCAAAGCATTATGCAGGAATGAACGATACAAGATTAGCATGAAGCTCATTCCATCTGATTGATTTTATAGGTTAGTAGTTTTGAAATAAAAAAAATCTAAAATAGAGTGAAGTCAGCGCTTTAGTCCTTTGTGCCTATTGATGCATGAAGTTGGCTCACAAATTCAGCTAATGCTATGCATCTTTTCTACTAGCAGAGAAATGAACTTTTGTTCGTGTATGGAAGGGCAGGTTTCTGCCTTGTCTTGGTGTGGTTTTCAGATAATTCTACGTTGAAGTTTCTCTTGATTATAGCAATATTCAAGTCATTGACTTTTCTTGGTATTTAATTTTTAGTGTTTATGTTGCCTGATTTGGTGAATATATAGTATTTGGGTAAATCTCTGGTAAATGGGGTTCCACTTCATTTCTGGATTTCTAGGTTCTATATTACACCATGTGCAAGGAGTTAGAAGACCATGTAACTTACAAAAGAAGATAAAAAGTTTAACACTCTCCCTTTGAGAAAAGTGTTCTCTACCAAGCTTTGTCTGTCCTTTGCCAAGAGCCTAGTCAAAATTCCTGCCACCTGTGAATTTCAGGGAACCTACTCAAGAACAACTACTCCCTTCTAAATTATATCTTTGAGGATGCTTGGAGCGATTGTGAAACATTGGGTTCACAAAGGCACTAATGCAACTTTAATTGTGACAAGACATAGTTGTTGACTACAACACCTAATTTGTCACTTCTATAATCAACTTGTGAATCCAGATAGTTTTGTAATTTGCAATTAAATGACCACATACTTTGCACCTGTTGAACTCAATGCCATTGCCTCTTGCTTCCTATTGAACTACTATATCATACATGACACCAAACCTAAAACAATGCCTTGAAATGCTCTTCCTAGCACTAGTGGCCCCTACACAATTTGAATCCACAAAACCATGCAACATCAACTCTCTATCCTCAATGTACCTCAATCCATAACAACTTGTGCCCCTCCAAGTATTAGATCACATACTTTGCAATGGACTGTAGTAAATTTTCCCTAGGTCAACCATGAATTGGGTTAACATATTCATTGCATGAAAATATCAAGTTAGCGTATTCACCCAATACATTAGGGAATCCATCCATTACTTTTACACTAAAGGGACCACCAAATATGACTTGGAATCCACAGTAAACTCCAACGTTGGAACCATGAGCTTATAATTAATCATTTGAAATCTCTTGAAAATCCCTACTATATACCTCCCATATACCGTGTGATCTTAACACCTGAAAAGTAGTGCATAAGGTTGATGTTTTTTTGTATCAAACTCGACTGCCAACTCCTATGTGCACTCCTATGTGCACTGTTATGAGCTTCTCATTGCTCCTTGCAAGGATAAAGATAGCTGCATACATGACCAAAACAAGCAGATCCAGTTTAGAAAATAAAGAGTAAAGGTTAGGATTTGCGATAGTTTTGGTGAAGTACAATTTCAACAAGTACTCATGAATTCACAAGTACCAATTATGTGGTTCTTGTTTCAATGTGTATAGGGTTTTTTTCAACATGTATACATGGGTATCCTACCTAGGTTGATAAACACTTCTCTATTTTGTCATAAGAAAACATTGTCTTTACATTTTTTTATATAAAGATTCACTGAATACAAGAGACATAATTATGTTTATAGAAATGTATTTTGCAACTAAAGCAAAGGTCTTGTCATGGTCAACTTTCCCTCTCAAGGTGAACCATTGTGAAATGAATTTGGCCTTGTACTTCTTACATTCAACAATGTAAACTATAAAATGAGAATTATAAACTCAAAAAGAGAACTCAAACCAAAAAACCCCCAAAAATGAAAACAACCCGAAAATGAAAAATGGTAATTATGGAATAATGTTTTTTTTTTGGGTAAATATTAACATTTTTTTAAAATGATAGTAAAAGCCAATAAAACCCAGTTTTTTTTGTGCAACAAAAACCCTGAAAACAAAAAGTGTTGATGTTGTAATAATATTTTTTTTCAAGGTGAATTTTCAACATTTTCAGCAATGGTGTCAAAGATAAAATGTCACGATTTCAAAAAACCTTAAAATTCCAATGGTTTTCAGGCACGACATTAAAGATAAAACATCACATCTCTGAAAAGCCTTAAAGTTCAAACAATTTTTAGCCATGGTGTTAAAGATAAAATATCATGGCTTAGGAAACCCTTAAAATTTTGGCAATTTGTCAACCAGGGAATTAAAACCAAAGACTATGACTACAAAAATCTTAAGTTTTCAACATATTGCAAACATGACATAATGAAAATTTTCTATTACTATTTTTTTTAAATGAATACATGATGAAAGGGTCGTTATACAAAGAGTATTTTTTTTTCAAATACTAAAAGTATAACAACTTTAAATTCTTAGCCTAAGACAACTTGACACATTGCAACAAAAATTTAAAAGTCGACCATCAAATTGACACGTAATGTAGGTGAACTAACCCATTGTAATGAAAGCTTAAGGACCAACCATGAAATTGACACATTGTAGCGCCAGACTCAATTAATTATACTGAAAACTTTAAAATCAGCAATCAAATTGACACATAATGGGATCAGGGTGCAAACAAAAATAAAATGAAACAAAATAACAACTAAATATATAAATAAATAAAAAGAAAATAAAAATTAAAGCATCAAAATAACAAAAACAAAAACACAAGATTAAAAAATAATAGAGTAAATAAATATATATTAATTAATAAATAAAAGCATGACAAAAGACAAAAATTAATGAGAAAAAAAACAAAAAAAAGTAAATAAAATATAATATAAAATACGAAAATTAACAGGCAAAAAAACACAAATATAAAAAATATATATTAAAGGACAAAAAAGTGTAGAAAAAACAAAATTGACTATAAATGACAAAAATAAATAAAATATATATTAAAAAACTAAAAAAAATATTTCCAAAAAAACATAATTTAAGAAAAAAATAAACGATATTAGATAATTTAAACATATAGAAAAATGAAAAAAAACATTAAAAAATAAAAACAATAAAAAGTAATAAAAACATTAAAAAAACTTTAAAAAGAAGACATTAATTTTTTTTTGAAAATAAATAAAATAAAAATCTTTGCCCCATTGCCCAATGAGCCCTAAGTATCACGCCCTACCCTGGCGGTACTCTTCCAACCGCACGATGGGGGGTGCAGCACCACCATTCACTTTCTTTTTAACAATACTTGTAAGTGTGGACTAACCTACTTTCTATATTTAGTTTATTTTTCATCTTTTCTAAGTATAACATTCACATAGACAGCAGAAACTTTCAATTAATCATCTTCAACTTTATTACCATTTACACATATGCACAGTGGGTCTTTTAATGGGAGGGGCAACTCCATGAAATATGAGTCTGCTCGATAATAACAGTATTTCACAAAATATACAGTTTTACAGTCTTTGCAGGAAACCCCAAGTTTCCTTGGTACAATATTTGTCACAACTATGCAACCCAGCCTGCACCGTGTAGACTACTTGAACCATCATTCGGAGTGCTCACTGGTTCTATCATCTATTGCAACTCGTTCACTGTCGCACTGTTCAGCACGTCGTTCACTTGCAACTCATTCAGCCGAACGTCCTCAACTCGTTCAGGCAGACGCCCTTGCATGCCCTCGCCCGTTCAATCGTTCATGCCAGTGCCCTCGCCTATTCCATCGTTTAGACCAACCTCTCTCGTTCAGTCATTCGGGGGGACGCCCTCACACACCCTCATCTGTTAAGTCGTTCGGACAGACAACCTTGCACACCCTCACTCATTCAATCGTTCGGGCGGACACCCTCGCATGCCCTTGCCCATTCAGTCGTTTAGACCGACCTTGCTCGTTCAGTGGTTTGGCCCGGCGCCCTCACCCAAACGCCTTCACACGATTTCTCTTAAATGCCTTCACACAACTTCGAACACCTTCGAACGACCTCGCCCGTTCAGTCGTTCAGGCTGGCACCCTCACCCGAATGGTTGTTCAGACAAACGACCTCGTCGCTTGCCCATTCGTCGTGCACCCACTGCCAAACGAACCGCAACTTGTGGGTGTTACATTCTCCCCCAATTTAAATGGTTTTCGTCCTCGACAACACCGTCATACGACATCGCAAAGTGTCGCTAGCTCCAACATCAAAATGCTCATGCTGCCTACCTCTGCCATCACATAAACCATAAAGGCTTATGTCTTCCATGAATTGGAAAGTCTCCTCAATCCCTAACCATCAACCACATCCATCGCAATCCCCACATGCTTCCCCACCACGGAAGGCTTGTCCCTCCAACTCAAGCTACATGTTCACTACAACATATCATGTCGACCTTATCATGTATCGTCATCATGTGAACTACTGCCATGATACTCCAACATAATGCTAACACATCTTTGTACACTTCTGAACCCCATGATTTGAACTAGTCAGGTGATCAGTCCAACTGTTAGACTCAAACCATGAGAATGCACATCCTCATGTCATCAACATTCATTTCTCCTAGCCTCCTATTACAACACCAACTTGATCAAGAATCCATCTCCA
>APFE030454525.1:0-10378 GCA_000404065.3 Pinus taeda | reverse complement strand
AGGAGATGCATAGCAAGAAAACAATCATGAAGCGAAGTGACATGTGAGGTGTTACAAGATGCTTTGATTCTTTCTTTCGAAAATATTACTAATTCCTGGGTGGTAGATTCAGGGGCCTAATTCCATGCCACACCTGATAAGAAATACTTTCATCACTATGTTCAAGGAGATTTTGGACAAGTTTGTTTGAGTGATGATAAACCCTGTAAAATTGTTGGAATGGTTAAGGTCCTTGTAAAATAACAGAATGGAAACCAATGGCTACTAAAGGAGATAAGGCATGTTCCAGATCTAAAGAAAAATCTGATTTCGACAGGCAGTTAGGTGGTGAAGGTTGTGTGACAACTTTCATAGATAAAGCTTAGAAGGTCACCAAAGGAGCCCTAGTAATAGCAAAAGGCAAAAAGGTTGGTACATTGTATTTATGTGATGGCATTTATAACTCTGTTAATGCTTTAACCTCTAAAGGAGTAGATGCAGCATTATGGCATCATAAGCTCAGACACATGAGTGAAAAGGGGATGAAAATTCTTCACTCAAGGAATTTGTTGTCAGGTTTGAAGAATGTTGATTTGGACTTCTATGATAATTGCATTTATGGAAAATAGAAGAGAGTTAGATTTCTTAGAGTTGGGAAAGAAAAGAAGAGCGAAAAATTGGAGCTTGTGCATACAGATGTATGGGGACCTGCTCAGGTATCATCTCTTAGTGGCTCTCATTATTATTTTACTTTTATTGATGATGCAATTAGAAAAACTTGGATTTATTGTATTAAGAATAAATCTGATGTATTTGATACTTTCAAGAAATGGAAAGCTTTGGTTGAGATTGAGACAATAAAGAAATTGAAGTGTCTTAGATTATACAATGGAGCTGAATATTGCAGCAAAGAGTTTGATAGGTACTGTTCAGAGCATGGAAATTGTAGAGAGAAGACAATTCCAAGAACACCACAAGAAAATGCTGTGTCAGAAAGGATGAACAGAACAATCATGGAGCATGTAAGGTGCATGAGATTGCATGCAGGATTTCCTTTACAGTTTTGGGCAGATGCTATAGATATTGTTGCTTATCTAATAAACAAAGGGCCTTCAAGTTCCTTGGATGGTGGTGTTCTAGAGGAAGCATGGACAGGTAAAAAGGTAAACTACTCTTTTTTAAAGCATTTTGGTTGTGACGCCTTTGTCCATATGGATAAAGAAAATAGAACAAAGATTGAGGCAAAGTCAAAGAAATGTACCTTTATTGGATATGGTGTTAATGATTTTGGTTATCACTTATATGATTACGAAAATCACAAAATCATTAGGAGTAGAGATGTAATATTCAATGAAAAGGTCTTGTATAAGAATCTGTTGCAGGAAAAGAAACAAGAAAAAGAAAACAAGGAATATGTAGTCCTTGATGAAATCAATGAAAAAGTAAAGATGCCTGAAAATAATAATAATCAGCAACCACAACAATAGCAACCACCACAATAGCAACAGGCACCCCAAACATCTGAAAGTGGTGTTAGAAGATCTACCAGGATAAGTAAACCCCCTGAACGATACTATCCTTCATTATATTATTTATTGTTGACTGATTCTGGTGAACCTGAATGTTATGAAGAAGCAATGCAGGTTGAGAGTAGGAAGAAGTGGGAGGTAGCCATGGAAGAAGAGATGGAATCCTTAATGAATAACCAAACTTGGGACTTAGTTAGGTTGCCTACAGGAAAAACTACATTGAAGAATAAATGGGTTTACAGGCTGAAGGAAGAAGATGGAGGAAAACAGAGGTACAAAGCTAGACTTATGGTCAAGGGGTTTGCATAGAAGAAAGGTATTGATTTTGATGAAATATTTTCTCCTGTTGTTAAAATGACTTCAATCAGAACTATTTTAAGTCTGCTAGCAGCTGAATATTTACATCTTGAGTAGATAGATGTAAAGACAGCCTTTCTCTATGGGGATTTGGAGGAAGAGATATATATGCAGCAGCCACAAGGATATGAAGTGAAACAAAAGGAGAAACTAGTGTGAAGGTTGAAGAAGAGCTTGTATTGCTTAAAATAGGCTCCAAGGCAGTGGTATCTAAAATTTGACAAGTTTATGTCTGAACAAGGTTATACTACATGTCATTTTGATCATTGTGTTTATCTGAAAAAGCGAAATTATGGCAGCTATATTATATTGTTATTGTATGTAGATGACATGCTTGTTGCAGGGTCTAACATGCAGGAAATAAATATGCTCAAAAGAAAATTGGCAAATTCATTTGCAATGAAGGATTTGGGAGTTGTAAAACAAATCCTTCATATGAGAATCACTAGAGATAGGAAAAGTCACAACTTAACATTGTCTCAGAATGAGTACATACAAAAGGTGTTGAAAAGATTTAATATGCACAATGAAAAACTAGTTAGTACACCTTTTGCTAGCCATTTCAAACTTAGTAAGGAAATGTGCCCAAATACCAAAGAAGACATGGATTATATGTCTAAAGTTCCATATGCATCAGCAGTTGGAAGCTTAATGTATGCAATGGTCTGTACAAGGCTTGATATTGCACATGTAGTGGCACTTGTAAGCAGGTACATGAACAATCTAGGAAATGAACATTGGATGGTAGTGAAATGGATTCTCAAATATTTGAAAGGTACCACAAATCAAGAATTATGCTTTCTTGTTCCAAACATTTCTCTAGAGGGATATGTTTATGTAGATATGGCAGGTGACAGAGATAATAGGAGGAGGACTATAGGACGTGTATTTACTGTTGGTGGAACAACTGTCAGTTGGGTTTCAAAAATCCAAATTGTTGTTGCGCTTTCAACAACAAAAGAAGAGTATGTTGCTGCTACAGAGGCTAGTAAAGAAATGATTTGATTACAAAGGTTTATGGGTGAATTGGGTAAGGAGCATGATATGGGCACGTTATATAGTGATAGCCAAAGTGCCATTCATCTTGCAAAGAACTCAACATTTCATTCCAGGACTAAACACATATAGCTCAAGTACCATTTCATATGATTAGTGTTGGAATATGGATAGTTGAAGTTGGGAAAGATACACATTAGCCAGAATCCTACAGATATGCTAACAAAAGTTGTAACCAGGGAGAAACTAAGAATATGATCAGTTTCAATTGGTCTTCAAGGATGATGATCAAGACGAGAAACAACCAAGTCCAAAGAGGAGTCATTGTCTAGCAAATGAAGCAATGGTGGAGTTGCTACAATCATTCTCCAAGTGGGAGGTTGTTGTGTGTGGAGCATGATTGTTCAGAGGTATTTGTTTCAGTTGGATGTATACCCCAGGAAGTTTTTGTGGAGTACTAGAGAAGGTATGTTTTGATGGTTATTTCAGTATCTTTTCATTAGAACTTACAAGCCTTTTTGCATCATGAACTTGGAAAACGATAAAGAATTGTAATAAAACATGTGAGATTAATATGCAAGACGAGAATGCTGACAATTGTCATTTCCTTATGCAGGAAGGAGAAAAAACAAGAAGTTTCCATTCTAAAGGAAAAGCCAAACATGGGTTAACTTCTATCCCTTCGACGGGAGACCGCATGCAAACAAGATCAAAATAGATCAGCCCCGGAAAGTAAGGGGAGATATCAGCTCGGTGCAAAAAAGAGAAGAAATGAATGAGGGTTAACGGTTCTGCAAATCCCTCAGGATCCTTGATCCCTCAGGATCATTGTTTTATGTATTTTTTAGATATCTCCGTCATCACCCTTATATAAGGCGCAAAACTATTAGCTAAAGGGGGATGTTATTATGCCTTTATGTAATTTCTTTTAAAGATCAAAACTTTGATCACCGTGTCTTGTTAAGAACTGCTCTACTGTAATTTTACTTGATGCATTAGTACAAACTTGGTTACTATTTCATCTTTGAGTCTGGAATAACTTGAAGCGTTGTACCCATGGAGGCTAAGGGCATGGCACTGGAGGACACTTGCTCTTGTACCATTATGCACGGTTTTTGCATGGCTTGCTTATCGACATGATCTGGTAATTTGATGTGTTTTGTAAAGTTTACATCACATGCTCTGTTGTGTTTAATCCATTAAGGTTTCTGGAGGCAAAGTTATTGTATTGATGCTGCATCATATTACAGTTCTTTTAGGTGTTGATATAATATGGTTAGTTTCTACAAAATATTGTTGTTGTTCCATTACAGATCTTTTTTGTTGTGCGCTTGTTCCTTAAAATTACAAAATTCATATTGGAATTTATGTTCTTTTTGATTGTTGGATTCTTGAATACTATTGTTCTATCTTGAAATTCAATCTTATTCTTTCTAACCGAGGTGATAACTGAATCAGATTACTATTCGAGTATGTTGTGTATATATGGTTTTCAGTGTTGTTCCATAATGTATCAGTAATGAGTGTTGTTCCATTTGTGTGAAGGATTGACGTTTGGTTCCCATAGATTATGATTAATGCAATTGATTTGATAGACTAAGATGTTACGGCTTGTTAGACTTAGTTGCTATTCTATTTCTTGATTGCTATTCTATTTTCGAATTGTTGTTCCATTTCAGGATTGTTGTTCCATTTTAGGTTTGTTGTTCCATTTTAGGGTTGTTGTTCCATTTCATTGTTGTTTAATTTCTTTGTCGTTCCATTTCTTATCTGCCATTCCATTTCTTGTTATTGGTGTAAAGAACTATCTCAGGCTATAGTGAGCATTGGCATCTGCTGTTTGGCTCCCAGACCCCTGATTTGTTCTCTGATTTCCTTTTCTATCAGTTTCTAAAGGGATGGGTTATTTCTATTGAACCCTTAACTGATAAATTTCTTAATGTTCTGAATGTGTGATTTAATCTTTTGAATCAGTTAAGCTGTAAACAAGCATCCATTTACTCTTGTATTTTCAAACACTATGCTACTAGCATTACTCTGGCAAATGATAGCCTCAGACTGAGACACTCTTTGAAATAGAAAAACATTCCCGGATTGGCATATTAATGTGAGGTAACTAGAGGTGAAAGAGACCCTTTTTATAGCTGCACATTTTGGCATTGTTTTCAGGGAAAGAGTGTAGCCATTTGTCCTTTTTCTTAGAGTAGTGTACGAATCTGCTAGGGAAGAATTAGGTTTTGAAAATGGAAGGTAAGAACCTACATGTGGAGCATGTAAAAGCCCTGATCCTTTGCCCACTTTCCTGTAGATTTGTTGTTGTTTGTTTAAGTACGATTTAGTAGTTAATTTGATTGCATGACTAAGCAGAAAAAGCTAGAAAAAATTTTCAAACCTCTACCAAAGCCAAAAATAGCTAAGTGGCCGGTCACCCTTGGCTGATCAACCTTCATAGATGAAATGTACAAGAAAGCCGAATCTCAGTGCTCAGTAGGACCCAAGAAAGTTATTTCTAAAGAGCCTACTAGTTCCCTTCAGGCCATAGGTTCACCATCTGTAGCCTTTGCTGAGGTGCATAGTCAAACTGAAGAGAAAGACTTTCAAAAATTTGAAAATTCTACTCTAGAACTATTGCAGGAAGGGAATTTCAGTCATCTTTGTGAAGGAGGAGGAGAGACAATGGAGATTGAGGAACCGAGATCTCCTCTTGGGACAACTCAGCCATTGAACAATCCAGACAAAAAAAGTGCTGCAAAAATCATCGTTGAAGAAACCCAATCTCCTCAAACAATAGTCCCAGATAGAGGAAGTGTTATTAAAACTATTCCTGTTGAATCCATTCCCTCTCAACCTAGGAATACCCTGCTAGATATCCCAGAAGGTTATTGGCATATATTCAACCCAATGGCTCAAAACCAACTGAACAACCAAACATCTACATTACAATACCCCATACTGGATTCTGTAGCAAATGTGCCTATGAAAGAAATCCCTCTTCAACATATCCTTACATTCCACAGACTTACATTAGAAGACCCGGATGCATTTTTATTTGAATTTGATGTACTGTGCAAGGGATATGATTACACCATCGAGCCCCAAAAACTGAAATTGTTTCCCTCTATGCTAAAAGGGGCTGCTTTAAGATGGTTTATGGGATTAGGTGTCAGGGTTATAAATAACTAGGAGCAAATGAAAGAATATTTTCTAAAAACATATCAGGACAATTACAGGTCTAGAGAACTGAAGGATGAAATATTCTAGATGATAGTTAGACCAAATGAAACATTAGAGGAGTATGTGGAACGTTTCCAGTATAATCTACAAAGATCTCCCTATGCAGCACTGCCTTTACCTGATAATGTGTTGAAAATAAAATTAATAAGGGGCATGAAGGAACAATGGATCGAAACATTAAACATCATGGGAAAAGGAGATATTTATCAAGAAAATTTTGATGACATTATTGATTTTTGTATCAGGAGCTCGAGAGGCAGCACAAGAGTAAAACCAAGAGAACATGATCGGTATGTAATAGAAAATAAAATCTCCTCAGAAGGAGTAACACGTGTGGAAATTGGAAATTTATTGGAAAATTCTAAAACTGATATACTAGGGACACTAACTGCACAACTGGATATTTTGCAGGCCAAGAAGAAGCAAATGGAGGCAGAACATAATTTGGCAATCTTCTATCCCAGATGCAGGAATAAGCATATCCATATGGAGTGTCCACTGGATGTAATCCAAACATGCGCCATCTGTACAAAAGATCACCATATGGAAAGTTGTCCCTCACTTCTTGGACTGAAAGCAGTATATAAGAAAGCAGAAGAAGATCCAGAATCGGTGTATTTGCTCAACCAGCACCGTCAGTGGCAGTCGCGACAATCTGGTATATTTATAGACCCAACTTCTTGTTTTCATCCTCTGCAGTATAATGCTGAATAGTTTAACATGTGGCAAATTCAATTCCAACCCCCATTTCTAAACTAATCACTATAGTCGTTTCCTTCCTCAAACTCGTGGTTGAATCAGGCAAGCCAATCTGGTTGGCCGAACCTTCCTTATACCCCACCATATTGGCAAAAAAACCCATACCCACCACAATGGAATCCCTCTACTTCACAAAGCTCAGCTTGGCAGACAAACTGGCAGAGACCAATGCATAAGTTAGTAGGAACTATTCCTCTCCCTCAACCTACACTGCCAGCCTTACAACAAAATCCCTAGTCTAATCTGAGACTGCAACTCCTAGCCCAACCCAACCCCAATCCAAATAACAGACCGGTCTGATCTCTGCAAATCATAGAAACACCAGAAGTAGGAGCTGATCTGAGGAAGTGTAATGATCTTCAGTTGAGATCTAGGCGTATTATTCAAATCGAGGGAGATAAGACAGTTCAGGTTGAAGATCAATTACCCAGAGAACATCTGTGACAACAGGAGGATGTGAATAAACAACAAACTCATAATCAAGCAACCACATCCTCTCCCCTGTTCTGAGAATGATTAGTCATACCTCGACCTATACAGCATCCCGATTTTGATATTCTTGGAGAATTACAAAATTTGTACATAAAAATTCCATTCCTCCAAGCCATTCAAGACATCCCGATATACACAAAAACTATCAAAGAATTGTGCATAAAGAGAACAAGGAGGAATATAACAAATAATCCAAGAGTCCAAGTAGTCGGCACTCTATCTGACTTGTTATCAGGAAAAGAAACACCCATTAAATATGAAGACCTGGGAAACCCAATAGTAATTGTCCAAATTTATAGTTAGACCCTGTCCAATGCCTTAGTTGATCTTGGAGCTGCAATCAATAACTTAACAACCACTACTTGCCAAAAGCTAGGCATTACATCTGTACAACACACCTCTACCTTGTTAGAATTGGCTGACCAATTTGTGGTTAGGCCAGAGGGCATACTACATGATGTCATGGTCTCTGTTGACTCCTAGGAATATCCAATTGATTTTCTGATAATAAATCCCAAAACCCGACTTGATGGACATCCATTGATTTTAGGAAGACCTTGGCTTGCCACTGTCGATGCCTATATTGGCTATTGGCAAGGAAATATGATCATAACTAGGGGAACAGATATCAAGAACTTAGTTCTATATCCCCCAGTGCAGCCAAGTGTCACAATAGTCAAAACTAATAGGCACCTTGTCTCATACCTTACTGACAACATTAGATATCCGTTAACTATGTGTTGGATACCTATACCAATAGGTTTCATTTTTCATGATTAGATATCAGAGGTCCAAATATGCTCTGCTTTGGCAAATGCAAAGATCTCATATTTTCTTAAGAAGGCAGTGTCTATATCAGTTTTGATAAGAATTCAATTTTGGATGGATGGTCCAACAGTCTAATCTGGATCATGCCATGTTTTCAATTTCCATGTTGTAGTATAGAGAGTGATATCTGTCCAAACTGTTTAATCTTGGCAGATCAAGTAGCTAGGTAGAGAAACAAAGGTTCCCAACTGTTTAATCTGGGGCCTTGGAAGAAATAAGGGTTGTGTTACATAGAAAATGCAAGCAAAAGCCAATGAAAAGAATAGGCATTCAAAGGGTTTGCAAGTCCAAGTGCACCCTCCAAGAAGGAACAAAAAATGCTAGGAAATCTAGTTCGGTAGGTAGCTGGGGTTGCAGAAAGGTTGTCTCTTCCAAGACTAAGCCTGCTGAAGCATCTACAAGAAAGGCAACATACTGATGCATGACTAATTCCCCTGTTTTCATATGAATATTACTCATAACTAACTCCCTTTCCCAAGATACACAAAGTACAGAGATTTATATGCTTGAAGAATTCTTATGGCTTTAAGAAGCCACATTTCTTGTGCAAAAATCTTTTCATTTTGATCTACTCCTTATTTCAAGTTGTTTTTCAAAGAAAACTTGATTGATCTAGCTCCTACTCATGTGTTTCTCCGTGCTAAAAGCTAACTCTACTATTCTAGCTCCCTATACCCCACTATCCCTATTATTATAAACACTATGGTGTATAAACCCCACAATGCATAAATATCCCCTCCCTGGCACTATAGCCATAGTATTCCGCCCCTGGGGCTTGAATTGACACCTGGTCAAGGTCAAGAACCCATGACTTGTCTTCTGCTCCACCTCAGACCAGTTTCCCTACCCAAAAGGCCATTAAACCTTGAAAACCTTAAAGAAACTTGAAAAAATATTGAAAACCTTACAAAAATACCCTTCCCCGCTTCATCCTAAGGTCGGGGGTCATTCACATCGTTCACATTTCATAAACCTTTTAATAAACCCTTTTGTCCAAAGTTTCCGCCTTCGGAAATAATAACACCCAAAACTTTGCAAAAACCTTTGAAAATCTTTTGTTTTCTATGATCAGCGGGTATAAATAAATTAACGAGAAAAACCATTGAAAAATTCACCAAAGGAGTGTTTATCGCCCGGAGGGCCCCGCCATCCACATCTGCAGAGGAAATTATTATTTTATTACCCGCCTGCTTGTACTTATTCTCCGTGCAGGTTAACCATCCGACGGCCGTCCGATCGCGCCTCCAGATCCACGGCCGAGGTTGATTTCGGGCCATCCCGACGTCCGCACGATAACCAACGCCGCTGCTACCGTCCGCGCAAGTCAGGCGCCCGACGACCGTCCGATCGCCCGCCTCCAGATCTACGGCTGTTATGGATATCGGAAGGCCTTACGTGTCTGATAGATACCTTCCGATATCTGTCAGACGCTTACGTCAGGCCAGCATCAGCACAGGGGCACGCGTCTTCGTTTGATTGCATCGGAGCGATGCCTGACATTCCGTCCGACGTACAGGACCCCATCCGATATAGCGACACCTGTTCAGTCCACGTGAGCGCCTCGGCGCCGCGCACGTCACCGCCGAGTTCATTCCGCCTTGTTCCTGATTGGTCCACCCGGCCGCCACATCATCACCCCCGTGGACCTACCGTTGACTGCCACGTCACCATGATGACGTCGTGATGACGTCACCCAAACCGGGCCCCCATGCTGACGTCATGCTCACGTCATCCACAAAGCGCGCCAAAAAGGTTAAAAAACCATATTTTCGCCAAATTTCACTGTTTTTCATAATTTTTCAAAATTTACTGTGTAAGCCTGCTGCATGAGAATTCACGACGCCGAGCCATCAGCCAACCTGCAACTGTTTTCGAAGCACCCCGCGCGCAAAATCCAGCTACATTCCTCAGTCTAAACCAGCGTTTGCCAGGTATTTCGGCCTTATCCTCTTGTCATCTGGTTTTTCTTGAATTCTCTGTAAAACCCGCCGTGAAAGCCTGTGAGACGTGAAACTCACTGATAAACCAACTGTGTTTTTTCCAAATTTGAACAATTGAGACCAGAATATAGTGTCGGGAACCTCCAATTCACTGTAAAATCTGTTAAAAAACCTACCCTGTTCGCGCAAACGTGAACTCCTGAGTAACTCCCATGACTGACAAAGAAGGTCTCCCTGCTGCTAAAAATCGTGCCCAAGGGGTTA
>APFE030454521.1:31669-49776 GCA_000404065.3 Pinus taeda | reverse complement strand
GAAAGGATGGTAATCTCTCCTCACAAGCTTACAATGGAAGTCCTAATTCCAGCAGCATCTACCCTTTGGAATGTTCAGCTTTCAACCTCCCCTCCCTTGGCCCGATGCCTGTATTTATAGTGTTCTAGAGGAAGTTATTCAGTTCCAACATCAATGGGATACTCCCTCTTTTGGATGGGGTAGCTCCTCTCTTGATGGGATAAGTTCCTCTATCATAGGGATGCATGAACCATCTGGAGGCACTCAATACACGTCAAACACTCTTCTAGAAAGCTCTAGAAGTGACAACAAGTAACTTTTTTAAGATGAAACTCGTGCCTTTTGACCTTTACAGGAGTACGCACCCATCCCTTGACTTACAGAGCGTACAAGTACGCAGGTACAATGAGCTTGGGATGCGTACACGCAGGCAAGGTAGAGAGAACCTGCGTACCCAGAGATAAACATGATTTTTAATGACTTTCTCTCTTTTTTGAAGTTTGACATGGAGAGCAGAGGTATAAGGCTTGACAAGGAGGATAATATGACTATTGATGGAGCCATATTAACTGCAGATAGTCATGGTGACAAATTTTAGTGTAACAGCCACTGTGAACTTCAGAGGGTTGACCCTGTAGCTTACCCCTGAACTCATCAGTCGGGTTACAGGTTTGCCATTAGGGGTACCCTGGAGCAAAGAGGAAAGAGCATTAGGCCAAAAAGCCAAGAAAGAATTCTTCTTACCTGAGGAACGTTTTGCAGAAGACAAGAATGGGGTAAGGAGGGCCAGTTTACATCCTCTGTTGAGCGAAGCCAGTCTCCAAATTATGAAATACATTACCTGTGAGGGGCGGTTCAGTATTGTTTACGGCCATCATTTCTTTTTGCTGAAAGAACTAAGACATGGGTTGGATTTACCCCCAGATCAGAAGTTAAGCATCCCCTATTTTCTCTTGAAATCATTGATTGAATGTGGCACAAAATTGAAGGAAGGGATACCAGATCAGCTAGCCCATCATGGGCTCATCAAGATTTTGGTAGAGGATGCCCTCCATACCTACACTGTCCCCCTCTCCTGGGAAATTTTCCGCAATATGTCTAAATATGATGATATAAGAATTCTGGCCGAGGAACTCACCTCATCCAGCAGTGAAGAAGGGAAACACCTTGAAGCCGGAGAGAAAGCCAGTGGCAAAGAAACACAGGACAAACCACCATAGAAAGAGCAGAAGGAGAAACAAGGAAAAGGCCAAGTTACTGAACCTAAAACTGTGGGAGGACCAATGACACAAACACCCAGGGAGAAATGACTACAAAGTAGAGCAGAGAGGACTGGAAAAGCCCAAACAAAGAAGATCACAACCAAGGAAACCAAACAAGAGTTAAAAGGAAAGACACATACATCCAAACAGGCCAAAACAGTTTCTACAGGATGTCCGAAAATAGTTTCTACAGGAAGTCTGAAAACAATTTCTATAGGAAGCCTGGAAACAGAGCAACAAAAGGAGAAATCACTCGAACAATCGACACAGGACTTTCTACAGGAAGTATGGAAACAGAGCAACAAAAGGAGAAATCACCCGAGATCTTGGCCAGGGAGGTACAGCTGTGCTGGCCACCTTAAGAACATATCCAAAGCAAAAAGAGAAGCAAAACGGAGAGCCTTCTATGTATTTTAAGGCAAGAAGAAGCATGTGGATAAAAACTGGCAGACCCCAGCCACAACAGTGAAAAGAGCCAATTACGATTGTGGACACCCTAATCAAACAAAAGGAAAGGTCTCCCTCAAAGGCATCCATCACCTATAAATAGGGAAGCCCGAAGACGTCCACTTGGAAAGAAAGGATTAAACTGATGGACACAAAGACCTCTCTACAGGATGCTGAGACAATTCTACAGGATACGTTGGCTAGACTAAAGGAGACCGAAGAATTGGAAGAAAAGGCAGTTAAATCATCCCAAGAGGAAGAGAAGATTGAAAACATTGTGGAACCTAGCCCCCAGCCCAGCTTGGGCTCCTACTATAACATGTTAGAGTTCGGGAAGATAATTCCCCAAAAATTCGCAGTACCACTATTCTTTGCGCTAGAAGAGGAGAGAGTGATGACCCACACTTTGATGAAAATCGCCAAGTCCAAGGGTGTGGTAGATATAGGTCCCTTGGAGGAGCAACTCAAAGAGGTAAGGAGAGAATTGGCCATGGTACGGCATGTAGAAAGCAGCCAACAGTCCAAGCTACAGGAAGAAAATGAGCTGCTTAAACAGTAGCTACAGTCATGGGGACACCTTAAAGAAGACAGGCCCCACACCTTGGGAGAACAGCAGTAACCGGAGGAGCCCACAACAGCCAAGGAAACACCTGATGTACAACAAAAGAGAGATGGGTTGCAAGCTGAAATAGAAGCACTGACTAGATAGCTACAGGAAAAGGAATTGCAAGTAGCCCAGGAGATACAGTCTCTGAAACAACAGGTGCAGGAAAAGCAGGCCCAACTGGCCTACATGGCCAGCTAGACGATGGAAGCTAGGCAACCCGCCAAATTATACGCCCTATACCTTAAGGATCAGTGGTTGCAGTTTTAGATCAACACCTTGGCCCAAAGGGGCATCACTCCATTTCAAACTTACCATCAATTCATGGTTGTATGTGACAACAGCTCATCAGAGGACAAGGCCAAACTATCAGAGTTCTACCTACACAATTCGGCCCTTCCCAACATGAATTTCTAGGACCCCAACGCTGCAGTAGGAGACATACAACTTATGGCCATGGCCTCTTGGATAAATCATGAAGAAAAGAGAGCAGCAGAGGTCTGAAACATTATGGGCAGGGAACTACATGAGCCACTATTGATTAGAGCAGAACTGGAGGATCCTTTAGCATTAATATCCGCCCACCAGCACTTGGCCAATGAATCTCAGGCCCTACCAGATTACATGGGATGACAAACTCAAGCCATAGCCCATTTTGAGAACATGGATAGACTGCTGGGGGACAACTGTGTTCATGCTTGCTCTTGGAGGTGGCATTCACTGTCCCACAACCTAAAGATTAGAGAATACCACAACCCAACAAGGATGAGGGAGACCTTGGCAAGAGTACCTCTCTACAAACAGTCCATGTAGAATCTTTAGGCCAACTACATTGGCCTCAAGTTCAGTCCTCCTTTGCTTTTGGGGCTGCTGGAAGGAGGCAAAGAAGAGGAGGAACACTGGCATTGGGAAGAAGTGGAAAGAAAGGCCGGATTTCATGATCGTGAAGAAGATATCACCTCGGAGGCCTGGGATGTGAGAGAGGCGGTCAAGGCAATCAAGGATGAGGAGCTGGACTAGTTGCTCAGAGGATGAGCAACCCATCTAGCAGGGGGGTGATGATGAGCCCCGAATTGGGTAACTTATTGGGCTCATTTTTCCTAATTGTTCTTGATCAATCCACCATTTTTCATAGTTTATGCATGTTTTTTGAGTCTGTTTATGTTATTTGAACGAATGAGTGGTCACTTTACCAAGAAGGCTAATACGTGGTTATTTCAGGTTTTTTGGACAAATTTTGGAACAAAGCCAAATAATTATGAGCCTAAAGATAGCTAAGCATGAAGGAACAAGGGGGAGGATTCATAGGAGGGATGTCTATTGCATTAAATGTCCCTTCCTTGAAATCTCCACCCTCAACTCAGAGCTCAGTAGACCACCAAAACGAATCTTAAAGGCAACCGAGCAACTTAGTGAAAAGTGGTTGTTTACTAGCAGTTGGGACAGCCGAGCCCCTTGAGTTAAAGAGGGCTGCTGAGGCCCCTCGTATGGCATAAATAGGAAGGCTTTCAGCCTTCATAGGTTACTTTTTGGACTGTTGTTATTTTGCACTAGAGTGTTGCTATTTTCTCAGCTCATTTTCGTCGCTGTTGTTGTGTAACTTTCTTGAGACATCGTTATTTTTGAGTAATGGAAAGCAAATTTATTTGGCATCAGTTCTGAGTTTCTTTAAGAGCCTGCAGATCTTGGGATTGGGCCCAACGCAAGCGCCAAGGCTTCCTTCATGTATTATTATTTGTTTTTTATGTCTTTGCAAAATATTTTTTGTTAAGTAGATTGACATCTTGTTGGTTACTTAGAATACAGTTTATGGTTAAATGCTTTTTTCATGTTCAGATTTACTTGATAGGTTAATCACAAGGAAGATCTTTAGAGAAAGGCTATCAAGCACCTTGGATCTCACCTCCCCCTCAATGGAATCATGAGTTGGGGCCAATGTGACTTTGCTACCACCAAAAACACTGTCTTTACTTCACCATGCAATTATTAGTGTTAGAATCTCATTTGCAGGACTTGATATCAGTTTTGGTTGCATGTTTAGGTTTATGATTGCTTAGCTGCATAGTTATTTCACCTGATTTCATTGCAAATAGAATTTTGTTCCATTTCTTTGTTCTTATCTAGGTTAGAATAGGCTAACGTAACTAGGTCTTTGATTTTCCAAGTTCTTGTTTGTTCCGTTTAAGAAATAACTTGCAGAGCTTCTGTAACACTTCTCTACCTGCCTGTACTCCATCAATCCCACCTACTTCATCCTCTACTTAGAACCCTTGCCTCGTATTTTTCACATTCGTTCACTTTGCCCTGGTTCTCATCCTTTTTGTGCAACATCGTTCTACCCCTCCTTGAACAAATCCAACCATCCTCACCACTCCTCAACTCCATATACCAAGTCCTGAACTTCCTTACACCTCTATATCACCTCCATACCCATTCCTTCATCTTTCTTCCTCCATCCATCCTCCAAAATCCCATTTCTGGACATCCTATAGAAAATTACAGACATCCTGTAGAAATTCCAGAACATCCTGTAGAACCCCTGCAGACTTCCTGTAGAAGCTCATGAAAGTGGTTTCTTGATAGCCAAACTCTATGAAACTCTATAGAAGGGTGCTAGGGACCCCTTAGGCCCTCTCTGAACCTTCCCAACCTCCTGCAATCATTTCCTCTTGCCGATCCACCTCTGCACAGTCAAAAACAGTGAATGCACATGCATGATACTTCTGACAACTCATTCAAAAATACAAAAAGATGTTTCCTTCAGATAGAAGTAGCTTAGACACATGTATTTTACCTTTTCAGAAGTAACGGCATCTCTTTCAGTAGCTTGCATCCTCTTTTTCACATCAATAGGGCTAGTTGGTAAAATTAGGGTTTGCTAGGGTTTGTGTTTTCTTCCATCTTTTCTGTTTCTTTCCATAAGTAGATTAGCTTCCTTCGAGTTAGCTTCCATCCATCAGTTAAAAAGCTTCTTCTCAGAGCTCATAGAAGTTGGCTTAAGCCCCTAGCAGACTTGTGCCAGCTAACCAAGTTGCAGCTTCGGCAAGAGCTAGTACTTGTGCATACAGCACCGTCGCTTCCAAGTTTGTTACGAACTACCGGGTTGATAAAAGTAAAGAAGGGAGTCCCATGAGTGGTAGCATTATTGCTACAATACTGGAGCCCACCAAAGACTCCGCGAATTGTGGGCGAGAAGTGAGAAATGGATGATGGAGTCATAGGGTTGTCCGCCCTAGTCTTGTAATGTAATGTCGGCCTACCCATAGTCTGTGGACCATGGAATTGTATAAATAGAGTGAGGCTCTAAGTTTAAAGGGAATAGAATAGAGGATGGGCAAGGAAAGCCTTAGTTATTAATTTGAAGTGTGAAGTGTGTCTTGGGTTGCAGAGTAGGAGAAGGCTCTGCAGCTGAGTGTGCTGAGGCCTAGTAGTCCACAGCTGAGTGCATGAACCCTTGCAGCTGAGTGTGTAGGGTGGAGTCGAGTCTGTAACCAAGGAAGAAGATAATAAAGAGAAGTTTTATCATAATTCTGTGTATCTATTCTTGGGTTATTACATGTTTGATATGAATTGCAAATATATTGTCTACTTCCTGCCACACATGTATGAATGATTTATATTGTTGAATATAACTTAACACATACAAATAATATAAGATTGGAATACTAGTAAGGACTTGGGTAAGAACAATGTTTGGCCCCTGAGTAGGGTTGCGCGAAGGTAGTAGTTTGGACTGTGAGATATTGGAAAGCGTGCATAGCAATGTGCGCGCAGGGTTGAACCGCAAACCACTTGAACTCATCAAACATATCCAGGGTGCGGAAATTTGGTTCTATCACCCTCCCATACTACTTTGGGTGAGACCTGAGTCCACGCTCCGTGGACTATTGCCGAAAGAGCCAATATTACCAAGATTTGTTTAGCTAAATCACCTCTTAACCTGGGTTAGGCCCCTATAAGCCAACATTTAAACAAATTCTGATTTATATTTCTAGTTAATTCAGTCAAATTTGGATAACATTTAAGTTAAAGTAACAAAATTAGACAAATAAGATACTTCGCTAGAATAGCTCATCTCATGAATCATGTAGTGCAATCTTTTTATTACTTGCTCTAGTCTATTGCCTTGAAAATTGATACAATAACCCTTAGGTTTAAGATCAAAATAACTCTACAAATGTAAGGCAATCCACACTCAATACTTCAAATTATGAAGTATTTATACAAAAATAATTTACAAAATATGTCAAACTGCATTGAGAACTAATCTAGGAAAAAGAAATATCTGCATGCAAGAAGATAGAGACAGCCATTGAATTGTTGTTTTTTGTCCCCGTTATTTAGGTTCTGTTGTCTTTGATCTTTGATCTTTTTCCCTTTAAGCTGCATTGTTGTTCGTTCTTCACGTTGGATGTCATATTTACTTATGACCTTTCATCTGATACACTTTCATCTGTTTGTCTTTCAACTGTATTTCTTTATATGTCTCCTCTGATTAGTCTTTTACTATGAATGCTTTTTCAATTGCTTTTACTTTTACCTTTCACTATAAATCTTACTCACTCTTTCATGCTTCTGTGTTTTGAATAAAAATGATTTTTACTAAAAGACACATGTAAAATACAAAATGTTTCTTGGAAAGTGGTTTGTAAGCGTCTTTTGCTGTGCTGTTGAAAATGATTTCATCTATGTTTAACATTTACTGTGTAAATTGTTTCCTTCTGCTCTGTGATAATTGTCTTCTCCTTCTGAATAAAGCCTTCTGAATACATTTTTTGTGAATATTGGAGTAAACAGGTTTTGGAACTAGTATCAAAACTATTTATCCAAGCTTCTGGTCTTCTAATCACCTGCAAAATAAAACAATCATTAACAAAAACACAGGTTGACAGGGTGATAATGGCTTCAGGGAACAGGGAAGTTTTGGACGGAGTCTAGAGTGTGTTCGAGAGGTAATCAGTGGTTAAATTGGGTTGTAGATGCTCAGGGTGGTGCAGGAAGGCTTAGGCAGTGTAAATGAGCGAAAAGAGTGAAAATGAGTGTTTTCGGCCTTTTAACGGGTAACGGTGAGAATTGGCACGGAATTTCATAATGAATAGTGGATAGTTTCAGCCTACGCGGGGAGGCACTATTAAGGTTAATCGCACCACTTTTGGCAGTCTTGCAGTTTTTCCATGAGAGCACATGAGTTCACCTAAAGCTGCCATGAAACTAAAAGGGACCCGAGTAAAACCACGAATCTCGCATGCTCTCCAACTTTTAACTGTCGAACATTGGGAGCGCGCAATATGGATGTGGGTCATTGGATTTTGAAGTGGGTGATCGGAGGGTTGTCGTGTAGTCGAGATGCACGGAGGGAAAAGGGGTGAAGATTAGTGCAGCCCAGGGGGGTTAATTACACTTAACTCTAATTAAATATGAATAAGGTGGGGTTAAGTATAAGTGGGTTTAATAAAGTAGGATTTGGGTTGTGTGTAGCGGGGTTTGTTAACTGCACCAAGGGTGGTGGGTTAAAAGGTTTTTGTTAGGAAAAAGGTGAATTGCGGAGTTAATTAAATAATGTGGTAAGGAAACAAAACATAGGATAAAGGGTTCTTATGGGTTTTTTAGGCAAAACACGATATGGCAGAGTTAATTAAGTAATGCGGGGGGGGGATTTAAACTTAGGACAAGGGGGGTTTTATGGGTTTTTTAGATAAAATAGGGAAATTAATAAGGGGACAGTGATTTTTCAAATGGGAAGGGGTTTCACACTAGGGAAAAGGGATTTTAGGTTGGGAAATTACCTTTGGAGGGTAATTTGCTAGGGAAATGTGTGAAACCAAGGGGTAAGGGTCAAAATGAAGGGAAAATGGTGTATTCTTAAGAAATGATTGGATAATGGGGAAATTAGTAAGTATGTAATGGGGGATGAAATGAAATGAGGGGAAGTTAATTAAATCATATTATGAACATCCTTTCACTTTCATAACTACTCATGCACACTGAAACACATGATTAAGCATGATAAATGTGCTTATGCTTTAATAACTTTGTACTTTTGCAATCTTTCTTCTACCTACCCTTTACTTATCCTAACATTGTTTCTTCACTTCATTGGGTGCATTTAAACTAACAGACCCTTTCTTTCCTTTTTATTTTGAAAATAAAACTATGTAATTCTAACCTTATATCTTCCAATGGCTTAGATTAAGCTGTTGAGCACATTTTATTTCTCTACCTAACTACTAATCTGCTAAGATTAAATAGTTTGGCTATATCTGTATTCTCTATCTATAAACATGAAATTTAAATCATGAAGTAGTCAAGATTAAACTATTTGATCATGAGTTCATGGTCCTACTAGGTTTCCTCAACTTCATGCTTTGGTCCCTCAAGGGGTGGGTCTTCCTCAGATGAGTTGTGATCAGTAACATCAATTTGAAAGAATTTGGGTTCCTTGCATTTATGCCTGGGAGAGTATTTGTCATCGTAGTAGTAGCACAATCCTTGTTTTCTTCTTTCATCCATTTCTATTGGAGACACCTTTTGAACCTTAAGTGTTTGGGTAGGGCCCTGAGCCTGGGTGGGGTGTCCCTTAGCTATGAAATTTAGACGAGGAGACTGGGCAGCTAAAGCATGTTCCACTTTGATAGCCTTGTTGCAAGCATTGATCAATGTAGGAGGGTGGTGCATCCGGACATGTGCTTGGATGGCTTATTTGAGGCCACTTATTAAACATTCCAAGTAGAATTCATCTCCTAGACTGTCTGTGCGGAAGGCCAATGTCTCAAAGGCTGCAATGTATTCTTTTACTGTGCTTATCTATCAGAGCTTAGCAAGACGACCCAAAAAAATAGATTCTTTGCCAAAGTAGTTACAAAGAGATTTTGTGAACACCTGCCAGGTTATGTTCTCGGGATAGCATTTCTAATGCCAATGCCACCATTGCCATCTCTCTTGGTCCAAGTAAAGGGATCCCACAAGTAGTTTAGTTGTATCATCCTGGATATCATTCAAAATGAAATATTGTTCCATTTGTACTACCCATACTACCGGATTAGAGCCATCAAATTTATACATGTCTAGCTTGGGTGGCCGAGGGTGGGAATGTTGGTGATTTCCATGGAAATGAATATGATGGTTAGATTCTCCTTCCATGTCATCATCACTACCATGTGCCTCCTGATGAAACCTCGACATGCTCGGTTTTAATTGGTCCATGAAGTTATGCATCTGGTCTATTAGGTTCTAGAATGTATCCAACTTGTGTTCAAGGCACCCGATCTTCTCGTTGGCCATGACTTGAGCTTGGTTTCTACCATACACAGGTCTTGGTCACTTGTCGTCACTTTGAAAAAATTTGGGACCGCCTGAAAATTGAAGCTGACAAGTGAATGGTACCATTGCAACCAACTTGTCGTCCTGATTCTTATGGGCTAAGTCTCTTATAAGCATCCTAGGAAAGTCTTTTTTTTACTCCAATACTGCAATGGCCAAATTCTAGAAAACTTGATCCTGCTCGATGTCCTGCGAAAATCACCCCAAGCTATAGGAGCCATAAGCCTCACTACACAAATGGTCAGATCTACCTGCGAAACCCCCAACTGATGAATGTGAGTTGGAGTGCGGTGGTGATGGAACCCAACTTCTAGGTACTATGGTGGTAGAACCTCAACTGCTGGACCTAATTATTGTTGCAGCGACAGAACCCAAACTACTAGATCTGATCTGGCAAATAAGATAATGGGAGATATTCAGAGAGTCGAGGGAAATATGGTCTCAAAGGAGTGTCAAGTGCTACAGATCGCAATATACATAAGGGTCTAACAATAGTACTTGTCCCAACCTTTCACGGCACTAACTAAGGAGGATCAACTGTACACGTAGCCATACTACCCGACCACCCTATCGTACACACAAGTAATCTCCCCAAGTGTTGTTCTCAGTTTACTGTAGTAGCAATATGACCAATGGTTTAGCTAAGGTAAGGTTTCAGGTGAGCCTGGGGGGCTTCCGACATACCCAGAGAGTATGCGGAAGGCAGTCCATGCGCAATTTTGTCTAATTCACTACTACTCAAAGGGGTACCCACAGGGGTTACAAGGAAGTCCAACAAGCGTGACCACCTCTTGTATTTCCTTTGTGCATGCCTCCCCAAATCCACAGGTTTATGTGCTCAATGACAGATCCCATGGTTTAAAGATACCGAAACACGTCTCTAGCCTAAAAACAAATTCTACAAAAAATGGAGGTACCACCGGCTTTGGAAAACGCTCTGATACCACTTTTTATGCTCTTGACCTATGAGAAGATTCCAGAATAACAAATATGTGCAAATACAACCCAGAACACAGAACAAAATGAGAAAAACAACTAGTATTTTATTATTCAGAGATGAAAGCAATGTTCACTTGCCTCTTCAAGGGGGCAACCTCCAATAGAGCAGAGCTCGATTACAAAATAAGACATGACATTCCACAATGGGGAGTCTCTATCCTTTATATAGGATTCCTACATACAATACCATGGGTCATTACCATGGTTCTCTCAATACCATCTATCTAATACCATGGCCCATTTGCAACTAACTGTGGTCCCTTTTTTAAATGCGAGTCAGCCACTTACAATTATCAATACAGGCTTTATTGACTCTTTAACTAACTATAACTATGACTTGACCCTATTACATAAATAAATGGGTTAGGGTTGGACCCTAATAGATGAACTCGGTCGTATGTGACCTTTCTGCAATAGCTCATGAATCTGCTTCTTGATTTCGTCATTCTCTAGAATAGAGCATCGATAGATTTGTCCATTGGGCAATGGCGCACTTGGGGCTAGATTGATGGAGTACTTAACCTGACAGTGTAGAGGCACCCCTATGGGGGAGGTGAATATGTCCTCGTACTCCTCCACGACGTTGTCCCTCTGTTGTTGTTGTGTGAAGGGGCCTTGTCTAGAGGTCATGGCCAACATCTCCTTGGCAATGAATTGTAGCAGGGAACCATTTACCCACATATGGGAGTGGAAGAGGTGCTCCTCCTCTGGATCTTCAGGTTCCTCCTTCTAGTTATTCGTGGTGGAAACACCAGCGTTGGGCTCTGCATTGATAATCTGCTTCCCTTTTTCATTCCCCTTGTTGGGTTCTGACTCAGAGTCAGAACATGCATCTAATTTTGAAGCCTTTAGCTTGACCTCCAGTGACTTCCTGGCTCGACACTCACTTGTGTTGTGAGTGGAGCTCTTATGGAACTCACACCACTTTCCCATGTCCTTCTTCGTCTTCACGGTGTTTTTATTTGATTGAAGCTTCAGCAGGTTTTCCTGGGCTGCCCCGCTTTGTCTTTGTCCCTTGTTCTGCAGTTTGGGGGCACCTTTCACTTGCTTCAGATTCGCAGATCCAAAGTCTTGCTTCTTTTGTTTAAACTTCTATTTGATCTTGAAGGCGTATTAGTATGTCGTGCCGAGCAAGGAGATGTCGAGGAACTCCATCTCATCTTGGATGTACCTGTGTAGGCACCCATGGTACTTGAGTACCAAATGTTTCTCATAATCCTTGATACCCAACTTCGTGCTAAGGGTATGAAAAGCATTGGTAAACTTTGGCATATCTTGGTCCCTTCCCTGCCACAGCATTGTCCACTTTATGTATTTATCCTCATAGCTCTCGATAGGGTAGTACTTCTCCTTGATGGCATCCTGGAACGAGTTCCAAGTGGGTGCAGCTAAAAAAAGTGAGGTCATGCTTTCATCCTTCTGCTCACAGTAGGTTTCCCACCAGTCCTTAACGTGGGGGGCAGCTTTGAGAAGAGTAAAAGTAATATTTTCTTGGGTAGAAAAATCATGAACAAAAAAATATCCTTCTAGTATATTTAACCATTTATCTATGGAGTCTCCATCTATTTGGCCCTTAAATATGGGAATGTCAAAGTTTACTTGTACTTGAAAAGGAATGGAGCCTCCAGAGTGGCTATTGGATGCATCACCGATGGGAAACCGTTGAAGGATCTGGGAAAAGTTATCTATCATTGTGTTCCTTTGTTTCTCGAGGGCCTCCTCAAGCAATATTTTGATAGGATCTCCTGCCCCCTCGTCTTTCTTTTCTTCCTCCATGGGTGACCGCCGGGGTTTGCGAGGCTAATCTTGCAAAGGTTCAACCAGATCGAGCCCGAACTCCTTATATCCTGGCCTCATTGGGGACATGCAAAGAAAAACAGAGAAAGAGAAGACCCCTCTGATACCATTGATCCAAATTTAAACATGAATGCAAAATATTACAGATATAACCATAAATACAAAAAGTAGTAGAAATAACACTTCATTTCCTTAATATCAAATACTAAAATGTGCTTACAGACAAAATGGAAATAAGACTAGCTCAGGCGATGGTAGCTTATCTCTGAGAAGAGACGTGGTGGATACATGCCTATAAAATGTGTTACAATGAGGCTCAAAGGCCTATTTATTATTGAGAAACAATGGAAAATCCTAAACATCCAAAACCCTAACCCTAGGAGATGAAGCACCAAACTATGGGTCCCATTTGGGTAAATTGGTACATCAACTTTTTGGGGTCGTAACTTTGGCATACGATCTCTGTTTGACGAACACAATACCTCGTTAGAAATATCTATCCGAGAACTACAACTTTTGAATGACCAATATTAAATAGGGCATCATGTTGGTCCCAATTTTCCCAAAAAAAACGTTGTCTAGGGCCTCAAAATGGCTTCGGAAGTTCACGACCCGAAAAACTGCAAAAAACAGTAAATTGGGCTACAAATAAGGAAACTGAAAAAGTGAAAGAAACAATGGTGGGGGTCCAAGTGGAATAGGTGTGTGGCCACCAATATCCACCTGGATCATCTATCTTGTGAAGTTGAATGTGGGGAGAAACATTATTTTTTATATAACAAGCTATTCCTCCAATCCCACTATAATAGAATTTCTAGTTGCATGTTGACCACAAGATGAATCCATCCAAGTGACGGACGTTAGACTCATCATGCTCTCATGTTTCAACTGAAAATATAATATTAATTTCACTAGACACAAGATGTTTATGCCATGGAAAGCCATGACAATTCCTAAGAAAAGATCTGGAGCATTCAAAACTCTTATTTATTACTATTTGTGTGGTCTCTGTCCCTACCAATAGTTTTTCTATTCCTAACTTTTTCCATTTCCCTTCCTTTCTAGCTTCATTTATCTTTTGAACTTCATCCCTTAACTCAATGTCATATGTTGGAATGTGATCTTCATTTATATAATTTTTTGACCCTTTTAAGGTCAAAGATTTATTGACTATGCCAAATTTATAATCAATAAAACATATCCTGACACCGATCAATCTCTCTTTATATTAGAGTATCGTTTTCAACCTCTTTTGATTCTATGAGATAAGTTGTTTAAATTTGTGAATTATTTCTTAGTTCTCCTTTTAATACTTCTAGAGTGACTTGTTGTAGATACTACAACCACCCTCCAAAATTTTTCCTATTCTTTAATTTTGGAGCCTTCCTTCTGTCCACAGGAGCTTATCTTTTACTGTCATCAAGTATTCGTGCTATGATATATACTTATCTTTTCATGCTTTGCTTGTGATGTACTAATACTGCCTTGATATCTTTGGAAAGTTAACTTCTGACTTGACCTTGCAACATTGTTGGGGTTGCCTCCAGAAACTACGCAATTTTGGAAAGAAGGCCAACCTTGCTTCATTGGAGTTATCCAAGATTCCAAGCCATCCCATACAATAAATTAAAATAAAGTAACATATTGAAGAAATTCTCTTTAAAAGGGTAGAAATTTCTTCATTTTTCCCAGAGACCATGTCAAAATAGACCACTTAGACATTTGGCCTTGTAACAAAGAATCATGATTGCACCTCTCAGCGTTGCCATCTAATTTCACAAAATCACCATTATTAAGAAAGAGGTTGTACCCGCTTGGTCCCTAGATTGAATATCTCAAGCTCACTATCTAATTCTATGCTTCTCAAAAGCAACATATATAAAAGTAGATATACTCATTTGATTCATGAAAGACGTGTAATAAAGCATGGATAGTTCATTGCCTAAAATTTGAGTAATTGAAAATAATATTTACAATCCCAAAAGAAAGAAAAGATGAACTTTCTAGGGCTACCATTTTTCCTTGATGTGTGATTATTGATAAAAAAAAAAAATTAACGTAACCTTAAAACCCTTTGATGTAGACCTAGCTACAACTATGGAGACAAAATTAGGTAGAGTGGTAACCTGGACCATGATCTTGGAAACAACAAATAGAAATTAATCCATGTATGCTCTAGAATGTGTTACAGTTGCATCTAAACACAAATGCTTATTCAAATTATCTAATCTGTCTATATGCACTCATAGACATAAGTGATGCACACATAGATAAGCAACAAAATCTTAGAAATTTGAGATATATTATGCTACCATGATCTATTCACTAAACTCTTGATAAGAGGGTGATGCCTCTATCTCATACAAAGCACTAGAAAATAAAAAAAAACAAAAACACTAAAAAAACAAAATGCTAAGAATTAGATACTCTGAATAGTGAAAAGAACATTCAATTTTTTAAAATCCTTGGTCTTACATACAAATTAAATTAAGTATGTGATAAAACTAACGACAAAAAAAACTTTTAAAAAGCAGTGCAAAAAAACATAAATGAACACAAACAATCTGCAAAAAAAATACAATGTGATGCAGAAATAAACACAAAATTAGCTAAAAATTGACACAATATTAAAAACAAAAATAAATACACATAACACAAATGGAAAAACGACTTATTAAAAAAGACAAAAGACACCACAATAAGATGCCAAAAGAATTTTAAGACACCAATGAACAATATCATCTTCACCATCCATTTGTTGGTCCAGAGGCACGGCAAAATTAAATAAACACACAGCAGAATATCAAGCACATATGACACAGTATTTAACGTGGTTCACCCAACCAATATGGGCTACGTCCACCAAACATAGGCATCAGGAATTTATTAATCAAAACAGGAGATTACATCATGAAATCCTCACAAAACTCTCACCCTCTTTGGCAAACCATCGATGGTTGCCTGTTATAGATAGAGAATCTAACAGCTCGTTAACTCACTTCCATCAAATATGGAGGCATTAACTCCCTCCCAACAACCTGGAGCTAATCTAGGAACTGAATTTCTATTGTTGTCATCAGCTGAGATTTTTCCTATTTTGCTCCAAACAGAAAATCTCAACAATCTCCACCTTGACAACAATTAGCCTAATGCCCTGTTATTATTATTTTATCTTTTCTGCAAGCCAAGAGAAGCCAAACACCAGCGTAGCTTCTCGAACAAAATTGGTTTCATGAACATGCCTGCACAGTTCTCCTTTGTATCCACCTTTTCAAGAGAGACTCCCCTTTCAGTGATAACCTGTCTTACAAAATGGTACTTAATTGGAATATGCTTTGATTTACTATGATAGGCCGAATTCTTAGCCAAATGTATTGCACTTTGATTATCACAAAGTAACCTGATGTTGTCCTGTAACCTACCAAACTCACCAAGCAAACCTTTCAACCAAACCGCCTCTTTGCAAGCATGAGAAGCAGCAATGTATTCTGCTTTAGTAGTGGATAAAGCAACAATATTCTGTAGCTTTGACATCCAGCTTATAGCTCCACCTGCAAGAGTAAATACGTACCCTGAAGTTGACCTTCTCTTATCCAAATCACCTGCAAAATCAGAATCAACATACCCACAAACAAATTCACTAGTCTTATTGTAAGAAATACAATAACTACTTGTGCCTCTCAAATACCGAAGCACCCATTTCATTGCTGACCAGTGTTCTTTACCCGGATTTGCCATGTACCTGCTGACAACCCCAACTGCATGTGAAATATCTGGTCGAGTACAAACCATCGCATACATTAAACACCCTACTACATTGGCATATGGAATTCGAGACATATAATCCTTTTCTTCATCTGTATTAGGACATAAACTCGAAGAAAGCTTAAAATGGGAAGCTAAAGGGACTGAAACAGGCTTCACATTATCCATACCAAACCTCAAAAGTATTTTCTCAATATACTTTTGTTGTGATAGCATAGCTTACCATTGCTCCTGTCTCTGAAAATCTCCATGCCCAAAATCTGTCTTGCTGCTCCTAGATCTTTCATATCAAATGTCCTTGCCATCTGAGCCTTCAACCTGTTGATTTTTTCTATGCTTTTGCTTGCTAAAAGCATATCGTCAACATACAATACTAAGATAATGAATATGCCATTATTTAACTGTTTAAAATAAACACAATGATCATATTCACTTCTACATGTTTCTGATTCAACATGAAAGAATCAAACTTCTTATACCACTGGCGAGGCGACTGCTTCAGGCCATATAATGACTTCTTGAGCCTGCAGACAAATTTCTCATTGCGATGCTGAACAAACCCTTCCGGTTGTTCCATATATATTTCATCATCTAAATCACCATGTAGAAATGCAGTCTTAACATCTAACTGCTGCAACTCCAAATCAAACAAAGCCACTAATGCTAACACAATTCTAATTGAAACAATTTTAACCACTGGTGAAAAAATCTCATGAAAGTCCATACCGGCTTTTTGAGAAAACCCTTTTGCAACCAGTCGTGCTTTGTACCTGTCTTCCGTATCATTCACACCCTGTTTCAGCTTGAAAACCCATTTACACCCCACAGTTTTCTTGCCTTTCGGAAGCTCAACCAGATCCCATGTGCCGTTCTTATTTAAGGCCATCATTTTGTCCTTCATGGCTGCTTTCCACTTGTCACTTTTTGAACCTTCTATTGCTTCCTGATAGCACAGAGGTTCATTGTCATTAGCAGTAAATGCAACAGAAGTGACATAATCATCATACCTTCTCGGTGGTTGTTTGATTCTTGTCGACCTCCTTAAGGATGTTTCCGGCGCTTCCTCGATTGGATGACTACCATCTGTAGGAACTTCTTGCCGATCAGTATTTGAGACCTGTTCATGATCTAAACCTGAACCCTGTTCATGTTCTGATTCTGAAACCTGTTCATGACTAGTATCTGAACTATGGTCATCATGACTATCGTTAGAAATGCTATCAAACTGAATGTGTTGAAAGTCAGATACATCATCTTGTTTCAATTGAATATCTACATCTAACTGTACAAGAGAGGATTCATTAAACTTTACATCTCTGTTGATGATGATTTTGCGGGTAGTAGGATCCCACAATCTATATCCCTTTGTTCCAACACCATACCTAACAAAGATATACTTTTTAGACTTTGGATCTAACTTAGTTCGCTGATGTTTAGGCACTAGAGCATATGCATCACAACCAAACACTCTGAGTTTAGAACAGTCACAAGAGTGTCCTTTCCATACCTCTTGCGGAATCTTGCAATCTATCGTCGTCGATGGAGATCGATTTACCACATAACAAGCTGTTGCCACCGCTTCCGTCCACAACTCCTTTTGCAACCCGGCGTTACTTAGCATACTCCTTGCTCTCTCGAGAAGAGTCCTGTTCATGCGTTCAGCAACTCCATTTTGCTGAGGAGTATAAACTGTGGTCTTATTCCTCTGGATCCCTGCATCCTTGCAATAGCTGTCAAACTCCTTGGAAGTAAATTCACCACCATTGTCAGTTCTTAAACACTTTATTGTTCTACCAGTGCTATTTTCTACCAAAGCTCTAAATTGCTTGAAAACTGAAAACACATCAGACTTTCTTTTCAACATGTAGACCCAAACCTTCCTAGAAAAGTCATCAATGAATGATACAAAATAAGACGAACCACCATATGAGGTT
>APFE030454521.1:17647-30917 GCA_000404065.3 Pinus taeda | reverse complement strand
GATGTAGAGGTTTCGGAATGCGACTTCCTCCTTGTTTCTTCCGATAATAAGGATGCAACTACATCATCAAACTCAACAGTTTCTGATGAACTAAGACTTATAGAAGTAAAAAAATGATCCCATGATTCGGGCAACGAGCACAATAAAGTAATAGCTTTATCCTCGGATGGAATTTTTACTTCTATACTTTGTAATTGCACAAGAAGAGTATTAAAAGCATTTAAATGATCAGCAATTGATGTACCTTCATTCATTCGCAAACCGTACAACTGTCGCTTCAGGAGAATCCTATTGGTTAAGGATTTGGTCATGTACAGTTTCTCCAGTTTCATCCACAAACCAGTAGTTGTTGTCTTCGACACAATATTAAACAGGACATCATCAGCTAGACATAGTTGAATAGCACTTATCGCTCTTTCATCCATCTCGGCCCACTCACTATCTGTGATGTTGTAAGGTTGTTTGGACTTGCCCAACAACGCCTTTTCCACGCCATGTTGGACAAGTAAATCATGCGTTTTTACCTTCCAGATCTCAAAATTATTCTTGCCATTAAATTTCTCAATTTCAAACCGGGCACTTTGAGTTTTCGCCATTTTGTATCAAAAAAGCACAATAATCTCCAATACCAACGTTTAAATACCAGCAATTAAAAAAAAATTGCCTATGCCTTTGTTTTTACACAACAAAAAAACTGCCTATGCCTTTTTGCCTTTGCTTTCAAATACCATAGCTTATTACCAAAAAAAAATTGTTTTGCAACCCTAAAAAAGTTTAACAGTTTAACAATGGTTGAAAAAATTGCGTCCTGCATTCCTCAAACCCATACGTCCATCCTTTCTCATGTTGTGCTTGCAAAACAACACGAGAACCAGTCAAGAAACTTGTAAGCGACATTACAGTTCATCTACTTAGAGAGAAATGTTGAAAGAATTTGTTGGAGATGCAACCCTGAACTTTGAATAAAATCGACAACCGGCTCTATGTGTATCAGTTGTCATTACCATCAATTGAATAGCGTTAAGCACTCACTGTCATATAAGCATTACAGTTCTGAAACGATAGCACTCAGTTATATATGCAACCCTTATGATTTTATTGGTTCCTTGAATACAATGTCAATTCCAATCCGACCATGACAAAGCGTGCATTTTTAAATGGGTTTTTAAACTAAAAAACCTTAGCTTCACTCAAATAAGAGTTACAATCCCAAATTCTCGTAAGGAATAAAATAGAGGAAATGGATTAAGGAACTTGGATGAATTAAGGAACTTGAATGCATGAGAAACCAATGAACACACCGTTTGGCATACATTCTTCACATAAAGGGCATCTCTTATCTTGCATAAAAATCTACGAATGGGTTTATTTATGAGCATACAGTCAAAACAATGATATGCCATATCCCATGGTTTTTTGCACCAATTCCAATAGCCATCGAATTGCAACAGTAATACGACACCAGCAATTTAAAAGAAATACGCACCAGCAATTTTTCATGAAATCAGGCTCCACGCATTGAGACATACCATTCAGGCGCACCGCACAGTAAACGCACCAGGTATCAGCGCGCACGGAGGCTGTGAACGCACTAGGTATTTCAGGCAGCACCGCACAGCAACCTCTGCTCCACTCGAACAACAATCTACGCTCGAACAGCAACCAAACTCCCTCAGCGCTCCAGCACAACCAGCGCTCCACCTTGAGCTCTGATACCAATTGTTGGTCCAGAGGCACAGCAAAATTAAATAAACACACAGCAGAATATCAAGCACATATGACACAGTATTTAACGTGGTTCACCCAACCAATCTGGGCTACGTCCACCAAACATAGGCATCAGGAATTTATTAATCAAAACAGGAGATTACATCATGAAATCCTCACAAAACTCTCACCCTCTTAGCAAACCATCCGAATGGTTGTCTGTTATATAGCATATAGAATCTAACAGCCTCCTTAACTCACTCACATCAAATATAGGAGACATTAATTCCCTCCCAACAACCTAAAGCTAATCTAAGAACTGAATTTCTATTGTTGTCATCAGCTGAGATTTTTCCTATTTTGCTTCAAACAAAAAATCTCAACACCATTCTCTACTTAAAATCATGTGAGCCCTACATACACATACACATGGTGGACTTAGATCGACATATGCGATGCTTACCTCAGAATCCCAATGGCTACCTTACGGTACTAAATAAACCCCAATACGGCAAAAAAAAAACTCCTGTTCGACCATGGTTAAGACATAGATTTATTTTATTTGACATAAAACTAAAATAATAATGATAAAAGATAACGAATATAAAAATAGGGAGGAATCAACGTCAACTAACTGTCAATTAGTGGTCACATGTTGATCGAGATATGTTACATTTGTCCTAGAGTCAATAACAAAGCCGCCCGCCGGTGCCATCAGATTAAAGGCCAAAAGTATCTTTCTTTTTTTATATATATATCGTAGACCCCTTGTGGATCAAACAAATTATTGTGGAACTCTCGTGGATCGATCTAGCATTAACTTGAGAATTGTCCTTTTCATTCTTCGTGATATTTATATTACATCATATTTTATAAATAATTTTCTTTCCTTTTTTATATATATACCGTAGACCCCTTGTGGATCAAACAAATTATTGTGGAACTCTCGTGGATCGATCTAGCATTAACATGAGAATTGTCCTTTTCATTCTTCGTGATATTTCTCTTTCATCCTATTTTATAAATAATTTTCAGTTATTTAAATTAATGTAGAATTTTTTTAACTCACACTTCCGTGCAACGATTTCACTGCTAAGTTTACGAAGGCATACATACTCTACCCCCCTCTAGTTTTGAACCTGTGACCTCTTAGGAGAAAACACATGCTCTTAACCATTAGGCCCACTCAAGCTGTATATTAAATAGGATTATTATTAATGTTCATTGAAATTAAAATTAGTTTATTGAATTTTAATAAAGGTAAGAGATTATTTAGATTTCTTTAAAATTTTATTTATGTGCTTATAAAGTATTAAAAGACATGTTTCAAGATCATTATAGTTTTGAGAATTTACAAGATTACGAAGATTATTTTTTGACATATAATTTAAATTGTGATTTGATTTAAATATAGGTAGAGTATTTTAGGAAAGTGTTTTCCATCTTTAATTTTCTTAGTATTACATAGATGACATATTCTCGCATCCCACAATGTTATTGGAATTGTCCATAGCTCTATTTCATTATGTAGCTATAATGACACCGGCCCCCTTAAGTTTGTTTTAAGAGAATGGAGTGTATAGACCCAAGCTCCATGTTTACTTTATGAATATGGGTTTATCAAAAAAATATTGATCCTTCAACCACCTTAAACTCCTTTTTGAGTTCATCATTGTCTTTTGTGCATCAAGAGATTTCCAATGACATAAATTTCATGAGATCTAAGCTTTGGTCACAAATTTATGCCCATATGGATATTTTCCCTCCTGCATGTCATACCAACATCCATACCATTTCCACATGGCACTCTTTTTTCCCCCATGTCCCCATCATACAATGCCATGTCAACAACACGTGGTAATCCTGACCCACACATTGGAACTATACATGACCATTTCCTCAAAGCAGCATGCTAGCTCAAGGCTCACATCTCGATTTGGGATTTCCAAAAGCTCCCATTATATATAAATTTATAGGATCTCTCAGCTTATGTTATCCAAACCTTCTTGAAATCCACATCACCCTTACCTCGGTTGCCACCTAACCTTCACCTCAACATTTTTGCATCACTCCAATCCTCATCAGCATCAACCATATTAAACTAGGTCCCCACACTCAATCTCCCACTTAATCTCAATCTACATTGTAGTTTTCTTATACCTGGCTTGCCCCAAGCCAAATTCATCTCTTTAAGAGGAATTTTGACTGAGAGTTCACCATTCAACTTAGGGTAGAGAACATGAAGGTCACTCTCGCTTATACACAAGAATCAATAATATACCTTACAACCTTTGAGCCATGGCATGTCAATACTCACAATATGGAAACCGTGGGCTTGCATAGCATAAGGGGTATCCTTCATTAATCCTACAATCCAACAGTTCTTTCCTCTTCCTCAATGGCTTACATCCTTAGTTAAAACCAATTATTTAGGAGTTTGTTTTGGCCCTTTAGCTTAAGATAAATGCTTCCACATCGACTTCCTTATCCAATTTAAGTAAGATCTCAAGTTCCACATAGCTCTACTATGACTTAGAATGATTTCTATCACATTTCTCTCAGAGTCACACTCTCAGCCCCACGTGTGGTTTAATGTTTTTCTCATAGGATTCTCTAGTTTATTTACATGCACTTATTTGGTTTTCTCACAAACAACAATACACTAGGCTACCCTCTGCACACATTTCTCACCTGCACATGCTTCATTCATTGTTATATTTTTTCATTTCCCCAACCATGCACACAATTCCCAATAGGAGAATTTGAGGCCCCTTCCTTGTGATGCATGGTTAATCGAAAATACCAAAAATGGGCATGTATCCCATACCTCAGGACCGTTTCAATACCAATCTCTTTACTTCCCATAAATGTTGGGAGTTTGGTGGTTTAACTAGCAATTCAGAAATCAAGACATTCAATTCACGTGAGATATGAAGCTTCCCAAATATCCCTCACAACTTTCCCTTAGGAATCATATTTGTGTCAACTGCTCACTTCTTCAACTTTATCAATATATTAAATAAAAATGCATATTTGAAGTCTATCAAAATATCCATGTTGGCCATCCCCAACATTATAAGCCTTAACTACCATTATAAAACTTTGGGTTTTAAAAAGGGGTGGTCTAGTAGTTTGCTGGCGTTGGTTCAAATTTTAGCAATATTGATTTTCTTCTACTAGTCAGAACCAAGAGATATTTTAGATATTTTAGATTAGAGTTGGTCACTTCCTTCTAGTATATTATCTTTTTATTTTATATTGTAGTTATTTATTCTAGCACTAATTCTCTTTAAATTTATAAATAATATTTTTTTTAATATTATCAGTATTCTAAGGGGAGGCAGTAACAGGTGGGACTTTGCAAAACCTAGATGGAACAAAAGTCTTTGATTACCCATGGGTGTTAGAAGAAGAATCCAACAATCAAGTGGAGTGTGTAGCATTGTTTTGCGGTTTGGGGGCACATTTCACTTGCTTTTGTTTAAACTTCTATTTGATCTTGAAGGTGTATCAATATGTCATGCTGAGCGAGGAGATGTCCAGGAACTCCATCTCATCTTGGATGTACCTGTGTAGGCACCCGCGGTACTTGAGTACCAAATGTTTCTCAGAATCCTTTATACCCAACTTCGTGCTAAGGGTATGAAAATCATTGGTAAACTCCGGTATATCTTGGTCCCTTCCCTACCGTAGCATTGTCCACTTTATGTATTTATCCTCATAGCTCCCGACAGGGTAGTACTTCTCCTTGATGGCATCCTAGAACGAGTTCCAAGTGGGTGCGGCTGAAAACAGTGAGGTCGTACTTTCATCCTTCTGCTCACAGTAGGTTTCCCACCAGTCCTTAACGTGGCAGACGCTTTGAGAAGAGTAAAAGTAATATTTTCTTGGCTAGAAAAATCATGAACAAAAAGATATCCTTCTAGTATATTTAACCATTTATCTACGGAGTCTCCATCTATTTGGCCCTCAAATATGGGAATGTCAAAGTTTACTTGTACCTTAAAAGGAGTGGAGCCTCTAGAGTGGTTGTTGGATGCATCACTAGTGGGAAACCATTGAAGGATCCGGGAAAAGTTATCCATCATCGTGTTCCTTTGTTTCTAGAGGAACTGCTCGAGCAATATTTTGATAGGATCTTCTGCCCCCTCATCTTTATTTTCTTCCTCCATGGGCGACCGTCGGGGTTTGCAAGGCTAATCTTGCAAAGGTTCAACTAGATCAAGCCCTAACTCATATCCTGACCTCGTTGGGGACATGCAAAGAAAAACGGAGAAAGAGAAGACCCCTCTGATACCACTGATCTAAATTTAAACAAGAACACAAAACATTACAGATATAACCATAAATACAAAAATCAATAGAAATAACACTTCATTTCCTTAATATCAAATACTGAAATGTGCTTACAGACAAAATGGAAATAAGACTAGCTCGGGCGATGGTAGCTTATCTCTAAGAAGAGATGTGGTGGCTACATGCCTCTAAACTGTATTACAATGAGGCTCAAATGCCTATTTATTATTGAGAAACAATGGAAAATCCTAAACATCCAAAACCCTGACCCTAGGAGATGAAGCGCCAAACTATGGGTCCCATTTGGGTAAACTGGTACATCAACTTTCTGGGGTCGTAACTTTGGCATACGATCTTTGTTTGATGCACACAATACCTCGTTAGAAAGATCTATCCAAGGACTACAACTTTTAAATGATCAACATTAAACATGGCATCGTGTTGGTCCCAATTTTCCCAAAAAAATGTCGTTTAGGGCCTCAAAATGGCTCCGGAAGTTCAGGACCCGAAAAACTGCAAAAAATAGTAAATTGTGCTACAAATAAGGAAACTGAAAAACTGAAAGAAACAATGGTGGGGGTAAAAGTGGAATAGGTGAGTGGCCACCAATATCCACCTGGATCGTCTATCTTGTGAAGTTGAATGTGGGGAGAAACATTATTTTTTATATAACAAGCTATTCCTCCAATCCCACTACAATAGAATTTCTAGTTGCATGTTGACCACAAGATGAATCCATCCAAGTGAGGGACATTAGACTCGTCATGCTCTCATGTTTCAACTAAAAATATAATATTAATTTCACTAGACACAAGATGTTTATGCCACGGAAAGCCATGACAATTCCCAAAAAAAGATCCAGAGCATTCAAAACTCTTATTTATTACTATTTGTGTGGTCTCTACCCCTACCAATAGCTTTTCTATTCCTAACTTTTTCCATTTCCCTTCCTTTCTAGCTTCATTTATCTTTTGAGCCTCATCCCTTAACTCAATGTCATATATTGGAATGTGATCTTCATTTATATAATTTTTTGACCCTTTTAAGGTCAAAGATTTATTGACTATGCCAAATTTATAATCAATACAACATATCCTGACACCGATCAATCTCTCTTTATATTAGAGTATCATTTTCAACCTCTTTTGATTCTATGAGATAAGTTGTTTAAATTTGTGAATTATTTCTTAGTTCTCCTTTTAATATTTCTAGAGTGCCCTGTTGTAGATGCTACAACCACCCTCCAAAATTTTTGCAATTCTTTAATTTTGGAGCCTTCCTTCTGCCCACGAGAGCTTACCTTTTATTGTCGTCAAGTATTCGTGCTATGATATATACTTATCTTTTCATGCTTTGCTTGTGATGTACTGATCCTGCCTTGATATCTTTGAAACACAAGTTAACTTCTGACTTGACCTTGCAACATTGTTGGGGTTGCCTCCAAAAACTACGCAATTTTGGAAAGAAGGCCAACCTTGCTTCATTGGAGTTATCCAAGATTCCGAGCCATCACATACAATAAAATAAAATAAAGTAACATATTGAAGAAATTCTCTTTAAAAGGGTAGAAATTTCTTCATTTTTCCTAGAGACCATGTGAAAATAGACCACTTTGGACATTTGACCTTGTAACAAAGAATCATGATTGCACCTCTCAGCGTTGCCATCTAATTTCACAAAATCGCCATTAATAAGAAAGAGGTTGTACCCATTTGGTCCCTAGATTGCATATCTCAAGCTCACTATCTAATTCTACACTTCTCAAAAGCAACATATACAAAAGTAGATATACCCATTTGATTCATGGAAGATGTGAAATAAAGCATGGATATTGCGTAAAATTTGAGTAATTGAAAATAATATTTACAATCCCAAAAGAAAGAAAAGATGAGCTTTCTAGGGCTACCATTTTTCCTTGATGTGTGATTATTGATAAAAAAAAACTTTAACGTAACCTTAAAACCCTTTGATGTAGGCCTAGCTACAACTATAGAGACAAAATTAGGTAGACTGATAACCTGGACCATGATCTTGGAAACAACAAATAGAAATTAATCCATGTATGCTCTAGAATGTGTTACAGTTGCATCTAAACACAAATGATTATTCAAATTATCTAATCTGTCTATATGCACTCATAGACATGAGTGATACACACATACATAAGCAACAAAATCTTAGAAGTTTGAGATATATTATGCTACCATGATCTATTCACTAAGCTCTTGATAAGAGGGTGATGCCTCTATCTCATACAAAGCACTAGAAAATAAAAAGATAAAAACACTAAAAAAACAAAATGCTAAGAATTAGATACTTTGAATAGTGAAAAAAACATTCAATTTTTTAAAATCCTTGGTCTTACATACAAATTAAATTTAAGTATGTGATAAAACTAACGACAAAAAAAACGATGCAAAAAAACATAAATGAACACAACAACCTGCAAAAGAAGATACAATGAGATGCAGAAATAAACACAAAATTAGCTAAAAATTGACACAATATTAAAAACAAAAATAATGAGATGCAGAAATAAACACAAAATTAGCTAAAAATTGACACAATATTAAAAACAAAAATAAATACAAATAAGACAAATGGAAAAACGACTTATTAAAAAAGACAAAGGACGCCACAATAAGATGACAAAAGAGTTTTAAGACACCAATGAACAATATCATCTTCACGGTCACCATCCATTCTTTACCTAAAATCGTGTGGGCCCTACATGCACACACATGGTGGTCTTTGATCCACATATGCGATGCTTACCTCAGATTCCCAATGGCTACCTTACGGTACTAAATGAACCCCAATACGGCAAAAAAAAAAGCTCCTGTTCGACCATGGTTAAGATATAGATTTATTTTATTTGACATAAAACTAAAATAATAATGATAAAATTATTTTACTTTATTGTATTTTAGTTGAAAAGTCATTCTTTCAACCATTTCCTAGGGTGCCCTCTCGGGCCTCAACAAAAGATAACGATTATAAAAATAGGGAGGGATCAACGTCAACTAATGTTACATCAATTAGTGGTCACATGTTGATCGAGATATGTCACATTTGTCCTAGAGTCAATAACAAAGCCGCCCGCCGGTGCCATCAGATTAAAGGCCAAAAGTATCTTTCTTTTTTTATATATATCGTAGACCCCTTGTGGATCAAACAAATTATTGTGGAACTCTCGTGGATCGATCTAGCATTAACATGAGAATTGTCCTTTTCATTCTTCGTGATATTTCTCTTTCATCCTATTTTATAAATAATTTTCAGTTATTTAAATTAATGTAGAATTTTTTTAACTCACACTTCCGTGCAACGATTTCACTGCTAAGTTTACGAAGGCATACATACTCTACCCCCCTCTAGTTTTGAACCTGTGACCTCTTAGGAGAAAACACATGCTCTTAACCATTAGGCCCACTCAAGCTGTATATTAAATAGGATTATTATTAATGTTCATTGAAATTAAAATTAGTTTATTGAATTTTAATAAAGGTAAGAGATTATTTAGATTTCTTTAAAATTTTATTTATGTGCTTATAAAGTATTAAAAGACATGTTTCAAGATCATTATAGTTTTGAGAATTTACAAGATTACGAAGATTATTTTTTGACATATAATTTAAATTGTGATTTGATTTAAATATAGGTAGAGTATTTTAGGAAAGTGTTTTCCATCTTTAATTTTCTTAGTATTACATAGATGACATATTCTCGCATCCCACAATGTTATTGGAATTGTCCATAGCTCTATTTCATTATGTAGCTATAATGACACCGGCCCCCTTAAGTTTGTTTTAAGAGAATGGAGTGTATAGACCCAAGCTCCATGTTTACTTTATGAATATGGGTTTATCAAAAAAATATTGATCCTTCAACCACCTTAAACTCCTTTTTGAGTTCATCATTGTCTTTTGTGCATCAAGAGATTTCCAATGACATAAATTTCATGAGATCTAAGCTTTGGTCACAAATTTATGCCCATATGGATATTTTCCCTCCTGCATGTCATACCAACATCCATACCATTTCCACATGGCACTCTTTTTTCCCCCATGTCCCCATCATACAATGCCATGTCAACAACACGTGGTAATCCTGACCCACACATTGGAACTATACATGACCATTTCCTCAAAGCAGCATGCTAGCTCAAGGCTCACATCTCGATTTGGGATTTCCAAAAGCTCCCATTATATATAAATTTATAGGATCTCTCAGCTTATGTTATCCAAACCTTCTTGAAATCCACATCACCCTTACCTCGGTTGCCACCTAACCTTCACCTCAACATTTTTGCATCACTCCAATCCTCATCAGCATCAACCATATTAAACTAGGTCCCCACACTCAATCTCCCACTTAATCTCAATCTACATTGTAGTTTTCTTATACCTGGCTTGCCCCAAGCCAAATTCATCTCTTTAAGAGGAATTTTGACTGAGAGTTCACCATTCAACTTAGGGTAGAGAACATGAAGGTCACTCTCGCTTATACACAAGAATCAATAATATACCTTACAACCTTTGAGCCATGGCATGTCAATACTCACAATATGGAAACCGTGGGCTTGCATAGCATAAGGGGTATCCTTCATTAATCCTACAATCCAACAGTTCTTTCCTCTTCCTCAATGGCTTACATCCTTAGTTAAAACCAATTATTTAGGAGTTTGTTTTGGCCCTTTAGCTTAAGATAAATGCTTCCACATCGACTTCCTTATCCAATTTAAGTAAGATCTCAAGTTCCACATAGCTCTACTATGACTTAGAATGATTTCTATCACATTTCTCTCAGAGTCACACTCTCAGCCCCACGTGTGGTTTAATGTTTTTCTCATAGGATTCTCTAGTTTATTTACATGCACTTATTTGGTTTTCTCACAAACAACAATACACTAGGCTACCCTCTGCACACATTTCTCACCTGCACATGCTTCATTCATTGTTATATTTTTTCATTTCCCCAACCATGCACACAATTCCCAATAGGAGAATTTGAGGCCCCTTCCTTGTGATGCATGGTTAATCGAAAATACCAAAAATGGGCATGTATCCCATACCTCAGGACCGTTTCAATACCAATCTCTTTACTTCCCATAAATGTTGGGAGTTTGGTGGTTTAACTAGCAATTCAGAAATCAAGACATTCAATTCACGTGAGATATGAAGCTTCCCAAATATCCCTCACAACTTTCCCTTAGGAATCATATTTGTGTCAACTGCTCACTTCTTCAACTTTATCAATATATTAAATAAAAATGCATATTTGAAGTCTATCAAAATATCCATGTTGGCCATCCCCAACATTATAAGCCTTAACTACCATTATAAAACTTTGGGTTTTAAAAAGGGGTGGTCTAGTAGTTTGCTGGCGTTGGTTCAAATTTTAGCAATATTGATTTTCTTCTACTAGTCAGAACCAAGAGATATTTTAGATATTTTAGATTAGAGTTGGTCACTTCCTTCTAGTATATTATCTTTTTATTTTATATTGTAGTTATTTATTCTAGCACTAATTCTCTTTAAATTTATAAATAATATTTTTTTTAATATTATCAGTATTCTAAGGGGAGGCAGTAACAGGTGGGACTTTGCAAAACCTAGATGGAACAAAAGTCTTTGATTACCCATGGGTGTTAGAAGAAGAATCCAACAATCAAGTGGAGTGTGTAGCATTATTTACGGGACTTCATTCATAAAGCAAGAGACAGATAAAAAATATTGTCATTCTTCAAAATCTAGAAATCATAATCAAGTCAAATCAAGAAAATCAAGCAAGAAACACAAGTCAGGGGATGACTAAAAGCTACACCAAGATCCAGCAAGAACTTGAGAAGTTTGATGAGGTATTCTTCTTCCACATATTAAGGAAAAACAATGGATATGTAGACATCTTGGAAAAGGAAACAACAAATGTTCCTCAAGGAAGCTTGGTCACTTCATATGGGAACTATGAGTTCAAATTTCATAAGTTTTCTATGACTTTTATATCAAAATATTCATTTTTATCCTTAATATCCCTCCACTCTAATGAATTATTAGATTTCATCTCTAACACCAAGAAATTTTTCACTTGAGTTCACGACCTTCATTTGCATTATTGCATACTTGGTACCTTCCCTTATATTAATACTTTCCTACAATATACACTCCCTCATCTCTCCATAATTAACAATGGTGGGATTACTACAATGAGAATAATGTGAAAAGTCTTTTGACCTTATCACAGATCTGTCATGCTTGAACTTGCTATGTATACTCATGTCTCTCCGATGAATCTTAGGTTTTATTTTCCAAATCTTGAAGGGATTAAATTTTATGAGTTGTAGTATGGCATTCATTATCTCCCTAGTAACTCTACTTCTATGTTTTATTTGACTTGTCATTTGAGTTGGGGATTTCTTTTATAGTTCAAGGTAATTTGGGGTCTTTCAACCTCAAGAATAATTTGAATATTTCTCACCAATTTGATTGTTTAAGGGTTCGAGTCTCTAACAATTATTCTCATCAACCTCTCTCTATCAGGGGCATTACGGCCTCTTATCCTTAGGGGAGGCCTCTATTTCATTTATCTATGTTGTTTTTCCCATAATTATGGCACTCCTCGTGTCTACTATTTTCATCCCCTATCCATAATTTGATATAGAGTCATATCTTCCCCCAAAGTTAATCTTTGTGTAGGTTCCGCTAGTATTTACCAAGAAGACATAATGCATATGAATGTTATGGATCAAATTTAGCACCTTCAACAGATATAAATATAGGTTTGGGACCAAATAAATAATCTTATCCTCCATCTAATGGAAACTTATGAAGATGACATAGTAGGGCTATGAATTGAGAACATTCTAAAGAAAAAAATTGAAGACATGGTCTTCTACATTACACAACAAAAGTAGTTCTCCAAGGGTTCTTAGGTTCTAGGTGATGAAGGCACATTAAATGAAGAACATATCCAAGATGGCATTAACCAACAAGAAAAGAAGTTGTATAAAGAAGATCAAAAATGAATTATGGATCAAAAACTATAGCTTCTCTTTGTTTTCATGTTTTCCAAAGTAATTTTCCTTCAAGGTTCTCATGTATAACAATATATTTGTAGTAGCTTCAAGAAAATCCCTACCTTCTAATCCTCTTTTACATAAAGAAGGCATGCTATTATGTTGTGTTGCAAAGGAGCATCATGTATTTTTGCACTCGTTTTCCATTCTTTTATGTAGCCTAATATTAATACAAATACCAATAGTTCTTGT
>APFE030454516.1:0-40402 GCA_000404065.3 Pinus taeda | reverse complement strand
CTTTTAGAATCTGGCTTTTCTAGGTGTTATTCTGACAATACTGTCTACACCAAGAAAGTGGGCAACTCTCTTATCATCCTTGTTCTTTATGTTGATGATCTTATTCTTACTGGTAGTGATCCCAACCTTATAAACCATGTGAAGTCCAGCCTTAAAAAGAAATTTGAAATGACAGACTTAGGACACTTACACTATTTTCTCGGTCTTCAAGTCTTGCAATCCAAGGAGGGTATTTCCCTTTCCCAGTCCAAGTATGCTTGTGATATTCTTCGTCATTTTCACATGGAAGATTGTAAGCCAGCTCCTTCTCCCTTTCAGTCTGGAGTCAAACTTTCAGTCTCTTGTACTTCTCCTGAAGTTGATGCTACCTTATACCGTCAACTTGTAGGAAAACTCTTGTATTTAACCCATACTCGTCCTGACCTTTCCTTTGCTGTTGGCCTTGTTGCTCGTTTTATGCAAAACCCCCGTGAAAGTCATTGGAAAGCAGCTAAAAGAATACTTCGTTATGTTCGAGGTACAGTACAGTTTGGGATTCATTACAGTGCCAAAGCAGCTCCTCTATTACTTGGTTTCACTGATTCTGATTGGGTTGGTGACCCTGATGATCGGATTGTCGGTTATGTGTTCACTCTTGGTTCAGGACCTATTACATGGGCTTGTAATAAACAGGCTGCCATTTCTCTTTCTTTAGTAGAAGCAGAGTATCGTGGTGCCGTGGAAGCTAGTAAGGAAGCCTTGTGGCTTCGTCAGATCCTATCAGAGTTTGTCTTTGAGCAGCAGCATCTGTCTACACTTTGGTGTGATAATCAAAGTGCCATTCAGCTTTGCAAAGATCCAGTTCAGCATCAGCGTAGAAAACACATTGAACTTCACATGCACTTCATCAGAAAGCTCAATCATGACCATGTTCTTGAAGTGCAATATTGTTCAACAGATGATCAGGTTGCAGACATCTTCACAAAGGCTCTCACAGAGGCGAAGTTCACTAAACTTCGATATATGCTTGGAGTTCAGGAAGTTGTCACTGAGGGGGGATAGGCTCTAGTGCCTCCTTCCTTCTCCTATTGTGTCATATTTGTAAATCCTTCAATCCTATCCCAAGTTGTTCTTAAGGGGGGATGTTAGGATATTCCGACACATAGGAATAGTTAAGTTCAACTTGGTCTAGTATAGAGTTAGGTCTAGAGTTAGGTAAAGTGTGTTTCTTTACCGTTGTACATTTTGTAACTTACAATCCGACGGTCACGATATGTAGTGATCCGACGGTTCATTCTCTCCTCGGTATTACCGACACTTGATCCGTGGCTTGACACCCGATTGGTCCATGAATTCTATTTAAAGCGCGTGGAGGGTCATTTGTAGGTTAACCGTGCATGAGAGAAGCTTATGTAAATTTTCATTCTTTTATTAATAAATTGCTTGTAGTAGCCACGTTGGCGCAGGCCGTGGACTGTTTACCTTTCTGAGGGTTTTAACCACGTCAAAACACTGGTGTATTGATCTGTGATCTGTTTGTGAGCGGTGCCCTTTTGGTGTTCTGTCTGAGGAACTTACCCTGTAAATTCCTACACTTCTTTGGAATATCATTTTCCCTTATATTCAATTGTTTAAAGTCCTCAATGTGCTTTTCCATTGAACACTTTTGTTTGAGATTTATCAATTAGGTAAAGAAGATGTTTCTCTTTGTATCTTCAAAATGCAGATCAAAATATTTCTCCATTTGTATTATCCAATTGGACAGATCCTTGCCATCGAAACTTCCGTATAATGCCTTTTCTTGATTTTAGGAACTCGATCTTGAAAAAACTGTAACCCAGTAATTTGCGATCTCCAAGTTCTGAAATTGCGTCTTGCCTTAGCCCTCTGAGTCCTCTTTCTAATCCTGCAAATTTGATCAAGATTGGATTTTGCAAGCAAGCATTATTCAAATCTCCCACGATGACTTGATTATAGACTAGTTCAGTAGAGCGAACTTGTACGAAGTGCCACGTGTCAATGTTTCAACCTTAGTACCTGAAACATATATGTAGAAAATTATAGCCCATCGAATTTTTGGAATTTCTGACGAAATTTCAATCTAATGCTTAGAACAGAAGTTATGACGATTTTCCCCAAGTCAACTGTTTGGAATGTAATCTGGGTGTCAGCAAAAACCCTAACTTCCCGAGATAATATGTTTGAAAATATAGTGAGACAAGATCTGAAATTCAGACCGAATGTTCAAAGTGCTTTCGGCTCAAATGGTTTTTTTTTTAGCATTTGAAAAGTCGCAGACAAATGGTTATAGCGAAAGATTCTATGATGCCCTGTTTGGAGCAGTGAAACCCTCGTATCAAAAGCTCTGATACCGAATGTTATGAAACCAACTCACAAAAAGATAGAAAAAAAAGATAAATGCCTTAGAATTTAGCCTATTTGAGGGGGCAACCTCTTTTACATTACACAAATGAATAATTCTTGGATGATACAAATGACAAGACGTCCTTTCTATATATAGGAGTCTAAGGGGTCATAATGTAATTAGAGTTGACATAGCAATAATAATGTAAGGGCACAATAATAAAAATAGTGGGTTTATATGGGGCATAATAATAACAATATGGGGACTACATGGGCAGAACAATATAATAAGGGGGTAGTAGTAATAACAATAATGGGTTACACTAGTAGGATAGAGAGTTAACACTGGCTCACAAAATTGAAGAAAAGATAGAACAACAACCCCAAAATCAACCTTTTTGAGGGGGAAACCTCTTTTACATTACACAAATGAAGAATTCTTTGATGATACAAATGACAAGACATTTTTTTATATAGGAGTCTAAGAGGTCACAATATAGTCAAAGTTGACATAATAATGTAAGGGCACAAAAATAACAATAGTGGGCTTCCATGGAGCACAATAATAACAATATGGGGACAACATGTGCACAACAATAATAATAAGGGGCTACAATGACAACAACAATAAAGGAATACACTAGTATTATAGGGACCTAACATGCCCCTCCGTCAGAAAAGTGTTGTTCTCAATGCTTAAGTAGTTCTGGATGTATCTGTATAAAATTCTCATCATCCCATGTAGAATCTTCAACAGGTAAGTTCTTCCACAAGACCTCCTTTATATATATAGGAGTATAAGGGGTCACAATATAGTCAAAGCTGACATAACAATAATAATGTAAGGTCTCTAAAATAACAGTAATGGGATTCTATGGGGCACAATAATAATAATATGGGGACAACATGGGGACAACAATAACAATAAGGGGCTACAATGGCAATAATAATAAAGGAATACAATGGTTTTATATGGACCTAACGTGCCCCTCTCCTTCAGAAAAGTGTTGTTCTCAATGCTTGAGTAGTTTTGGATGCTTTTGTATAAAATTATCATCCTCCCATATGAAATCGTCAACGTGTAAGTTCTTCCAGTTGATGAGATACTCTGAAATTGATCGATTTCGTCGCTATCGAGTTCTTGTTTCTATGACTGCTTCAGGGTTCAATATAATTTTTCCTTGTTCGTAAAGTTTTGGAAATATGTTTTGAACTGACAGCTTGTCACCAATAACTTTTTTTAAGCATGACACATGGAAAACTAGGTGCACTCGAGAAGTTGTAAGAAGCTCTGATTTGCATGCCATAGTACTAATCTTTTGCAACACCTTGGATAGACCATAATACTTTGTTTGTATCTTTGTAGCCATAGAAATACCCATTCATAGAAATACTTTGACGTTGATCTGTTTGTTGTTTGATTATATTATGTGCCAAACTAAGTTTATCCTTTAAGAATTGGAGAACTTGTTCTTGATGCTCAATGTGATCTTACACTACTTGAACATTAGAATTTTGTCTTAAATATGATGTTATGGATGGTTGATGATATCCATAAAGTGCCATAAATGGGGTCATTTTTGCTGTAATTGTATATACTTGGTAAGTCTATCAACTACCGCCATGATGACACTCTTTCCTTCGGACTTAGGTAAAGCTTTGGTAAAATCCATCGAAGCCTCCTCCCAATGTTGAATTGCAATGAATAAATGTTGTAATAGCCCTGGGGACTTATTTGTTTCAACTTTATTTTGTTGGAAAACCAATCATTTCGCCACAAACTTTTGAATATCAAATTTTAGGCAATTGAAAAATAATTTGTTCGTAACGTTGTGGTAAGTTTTTAAAATTCCTGAGTGTATTCCTAAGGGAGAGTTGTGCATTTCCATAAGAATATTTTGTTTTAGTTAGGAATTCTTACAGAGGTATAATTATCTTTGTAATATATCGAATCATTTTTCCATCTAAATGTGTCAGATGTACTTGTGTCCTGTTGTAAATTTTGAATGAGTGCCCACACTTCTTTGTCATTCTTACATTAATCCTTTGCTTCGTTTATTCAATCTGTTTGGATAAGAGAAATGGCGCTAAGCATTGCTTCTACATCCTTGTCCTTTCTTCAAAGGGCATTTGCAACAACATTTTGCTTCCCTTTTTTGTAGATTATTTCAAAGTCATAGCCGAACATGTTTGTGAACCATTTTTGCTGCTCTTCTGAAGATAATCCTTGTTCTAAAACGTACTTAAGACTATGATGATCTGTTTTTACCTCGAAGTGTCTTCCCATTAGGTAAGGTCGCCATTTTTCAAGTGCATGTGTTATTGCCAACATTTCCTTCTCATAAATAGATTTGTTTAAATACTTTCCTTCGATTGGACGACTTTCGAGAGAGACGAGTCTTTCTTCTTGCATTAAAACAACACTAATAAAGGTTTTTGTGAAGTTTGGCATAGTTAAGACCAATGCTTGGCACATTTCCTCTTTAAGATGTTCAAAGGCTTGATGGATGTGGGGATTTTCCTCTCCTTATTGGTTTTAATTTTGCTAGGGTCCACCTTAACACCTTCATGAGATTTAATATGACCCAAATAGTCCACCTCTTGCACTCCAAAGAAACATTTGGGATTTTTTTCATATAATTGTTTCTCCAATAGTTTGAGCACGCTATCAATATCTTCAACATGATCCTTCCAAGACTTGTTGTATATTAGTATATCATCAAAAAATACTAAGACTATCTTTTTAAGGAATGGTTTGAAAATGAAATTCATCAAACCTTGGAATGTAGAACGTGCATTGGTAAGGCCAAAAGGCATGACCTAAAATTCATAATGACCCTTAAGGGTTCTAAATGTTGTTTTGGAAATGTCTTCTGTCTTTATTCTGATTTGTTGATATCTTGAACGAAGGTCGAATTTGGTGAAGTAAATTTCTCCCTGTAATTCATCCAATAATTCATTAATGGCAGGAATGAGAAATTTATCTTTAATAGTGAGCTTGTTGAGCCCCCTGTAATCCGGACACATTCTCTCACTCATTCACTCACTGTTGTCCTGAACTCTCATATGTCGTAGGAGAAGTTTCCAAATACATGTAGGAACGACGAGTTACATTGGAAAGATGCAAAGCACACCCTTCCATATGTCCAGAGGACAATCACTTGTGGGATTCATTATAGAGCAAATTGTTCTTTAGATCTCATTGGGTTCACAGATTCAGATTGGGTTGGCGACAACATTGATCATAAGTCCACCTTTAGTTATGTAACCAGTTTTTGATCCGACCCAATTTGTTGGTCAAACAAGATGCAGGTTGCCTTTACTTTATCATCAACAGAGGATAAGTACAGAGGAGCGGTTAATGCCACTATTCAGACCATTTGGCTACAACATTTCCTATCCGAGTTTGGTATTAGTGTTCATCGTCCAATTGTCATCTGGTGTGATAATCAAAGTACGTTAAAGTTTTTAGAGATATTATGTAGTGACAATGGAGCAACATATCGAGATCCACATGCACTTCATTAGAGAACTAATTCATGATGGGATCACCTATCTTCAGTGTTGTCCCAATTTCGAGCAGACTACCGATATCTTCACTAATACTTTCATGGAGCAGAAGTTTCGCTTTCTGCGAGATCATCTCTGGATGAAGAACACGACTGCCTAATAGTGGTCTTTTCTCTAATTTTTTGCATTAGGCAGGGTTGCCATATTTTGAGTGCGTGTGGTATTCCGAAAATTGCTTTCTCATAAACAGATTTGTCTAAATGCTTTCGTTTGATTGGACGATTTTCGAAAGAAATGGGTCTATCTTCTTGCATGAAAACAACACCAATAAAGGTTTTTGTGAAGTCTGGCATAGTTAAGAGTAGTGCTTGGCACCTTGCCTCTTTAAAATGTTCGAAGGCTTTCGGTGCTTCCAGAGTCCAATAAAATGCATCCTTTTTTAGTAATGTTGTTAGAGCTGCTGCTATTCTCCGATAATTCTTAACGAATTTGCAATAATACCCTGTTACCCGATAAATGCTCGCAGATGCTTTATGGATATGGGGATATTCCTTTCCTTAATGGATTTATTTTTGCTAGGGTCTACCTTAACACCTTCATGAGATTTAATATGACCCAAATAGGGCAGCTCTTGTACTCCAAAGAAACATTTGGAGGTTTTTTCATATAATTTTTCTGCAATAGTTTGAGCACTCTATCAACATGTTGAACATGATTCTTCCAAGAGTTCTTATAGATTAGTATATCATCAAAAAATACTATTACAATTTTTTTAATATAGGGTTTGAAAATGGAATTCATTAAACCTTGGAATGTAGAAGGTGCATTGGTAAGGCCAAAATGCATGACCAAAAATTCATAATGACCCTCAAGAGTTCTAAATGTTGTTTTGGAAATGTCTTCTGTCTTCATTCTGATTTGATGATATCCTGAACGAGGGTCCAACTTGGTGAAGTAAATTTCTCCATGTAATTCATCCAATAATTCATCAATGGTAGGAATGAGAAATTTATCTTTAATAGTGAGCTTGTTGAGCCCCTATAATCCGGACACATTCCCTCACTCACTCACTCTCATCCTGAACTCTCATATGTCATAGGAGAAGTTTCCAGATACATGCAGGAACTACATGGGTTACATTGGAAAGCTGCAAAACACATTCTTCCATATGTCCAGAGGACAATCACTTATGGGATTCATTATAGAGCAAATTGTTCTTTAGTTCTCATTGGGTTGACGGATTCATATTGGGTTGGCGACAACATTGATCGTAAGTCCACCTCTAGTTATGTACCTATTTTGGGATCCGACCCAATTTGTTGGTCAAGCAAGATGTAGGTTGCCATTACTTTATCATCAACATAGTATAGAGGAGCGGTTAATGCCACTATTCAAGCGATTTTGCTACCAAATTTGCTATTCGAATTTGGTTTTAGTGTCCATCGTCCAATTGTCATCTGGTGTGATAATCAAAGTACGGTAAATTTTTGCAGAGATGTCGTGCAGGGACAGTGGAGCAAACATATCGAGATCCACGTGCACTTCATTAGAGAACGAATTCATGATGGGATCACCTATCTTCAGTGTTGTCCCAGTTCCGAGCAGACTATCGATATCTTCACTAATAATTTAACGGAGTAGAAGTTTCGCTTTCTGCGAGATCGTCTCTGGGTGAAGCACACGACTACGTAGTAGTTGTCTTTTCTCTAGTTTTTGCATTATATATATATATATATATTAATATTATATATATATATATATATCTTTGGTCGCGGAGGGGGGGGGGGTCGGGGGGGGGAAAGGGGTCTTCTTCCATTGGTTTTTCCCTCTTTCCTCTTTTCATTTATTGTATATGGGTTTCTTCCCACTGGGTTTTCCCTCTTTCCTCTTTTCATGTATTGTATATGGGTAGCTAAAATGGCCTTGTTACTAAGATTCATTCATTTTGTATATGGGTAGTTAGTTAATTCGAGTGCTTACACGTGGTGTGCACTTGGTTTTAGTTAGTTAACTCTAGTGGTTGCGTGTGGTGCATATGCACATTAATAGAAGATAAAGCACATTTAACTTTAGTTAGCTTTAATTATCCATAGTTATCGCATGTATAACTAAGCTTAAGTTAGTTTCTTTATGTATTGTTTCTCCAACCATTATTGGGTAATCAAATTCATTCTTGATTCCAATTTTCTTTCTTAATTTCTTGCAAGTTTGTTTAATTATTTTTGAACTAAAGTATTTGTGCTGTAATAATTTTACTATCAATTTTCTTGTATGTTCACTATTGCCACATGCCATCTTCTGTTGTGTTTTTTTCATCATCAATATTTTGCTACAACATAAGTCTATAATAAAAAATTATGTCTTCAGGATTCCAATACATGAACGTTTCATTAATGTATTCATCATCGAAGTTGTCTTCAATGTTCATTTTTGCAACTTTTATGCATATTTTACCAAGACATGGTGTTACAAGTCATGGTCCAAGGAACTTTAATTATTCTTCAAATTTTGTTTCTTATTTTCTGTTGTTGTTGACATCTACACACTCGAAATTGAAGTTAAGATTAAAATATTTGTAGGATCATATTCTGTTTGCTTTGCAATGAGAGCTTTCACTTCTTGCGTTTCCTTCTTTGTCTTTGTCACTACCACTTCCACTTCTTAACTACCTTTTGTTACTATAAAGAGGTTTTCTTCCACTTCGTTTTTAGGTCCAGGTGAGCTTCTCTCGTTAAATAATAGGTTATTAATAAAATGTTTTTGTTGCATCATATGCAACAATTCATCATTAGCCAAATGGTCTTTATCAAACTTGACATCAACAAATTGAATTACTGGATTCCCCATAACCCTCGTTGCTCTAGTGGCAACTTCATTGTCATCAGTGAGCTCTGTTACTGGATTCACCGAATGATAATACACTTTCGGTTGTGCACAATCCTAGAGCATATGTGTACTCTTTATGTGCTTCTTATGCAAATTATTCATAGTCATCATCCACTTTTTGTTTTGAGGAGGGTGGGATTTACGATCATTTATGTGTTCTTTCACTGCTTCTGGTAACATACCCTCATCATTATCGTCCACTTTCAAGTGGTATTCACCAACTCGTCAACTTCAACTTCAATTCTTGAAGATAGCTAAGCTGCTTTGATACAACAAAGTTGCATCTTTAGAAAATTAGTGCGTGGACTTGTGTGTTATGGGCCCACGTATATATACCGGAAGCCTTTTAAACAACAGAATCACAACAATACTTGTGCAATGAACCAACGAACGGTTAAGACCAGAACCCAAATAAACTTAACCCTCTTTGATAACGTATCGGTTCTGTTAGAAATGTTAACCCACGCACACATTCGAGGACAATTACTGTCTGATCATTCAATGAATGAACGGTCTGGTTGGTCAGAACTCAACGTGGTTTTAAGCCCGTTGTATAAAACCTTATCGTGTCAGTTTTTGGAATTAACAGCTGTGCTTGTTTGCATGCAATATGCATACGATCACCCACCCAATGGACGGTGCGATCGTTTGGAACCTTAAACTCGTTTAAATGATTTTCTCGGGTCCGTTTTTAGAATTAAACTTTAGCGCTTGTTACCACGTGATGACTGTTAGATTTGTTGGATCTGCTAGGTCTGTCTGACCGGACGATCTTGATCTTCTTCTGGGTTTCTTCACAAATTAGTCAAGGTTCTTTCGTTCCGCCAATATTATCCTTCCATCTAGACGATCCAACGATTTCCTTTCTTTGCCGTTTTAACGGATCTTTGATACACTTATTGGTGGAATTACATTATATCACATTTATCTCTGTAACACTCGTTTTAGAGGAAGTTCATAGGAACTTCGTTCTTTACACTCGCACACACATATCTATTAATTTACAATAAAGAATGTATATGTAGACAACACATAGACACAAAAAATCCAGATAACATGCATATTCCAATTATATACATAATTCGACTACAGGCTAAGGCTTCACGACCCGAACTCACCAATTGCCATGTGACTACATTGTGTACTCTCTCTCTCTATCCTCTATCGCACAACACAGACTCTCTTTATATAGGAAATTACAAAGGAAGGGATTGTTTAAAATCCATGAGTTTCTCCCACAATTGCTCAATCAAATCCCCTAAATCTCTCTATATGCAGAAATGACAGATAATTACATTTAATCATGCCTTATCAATTCCATCAATTTAGCTCTTGTTAAACAAAAGTTTGCCCGGTTTACAAAGATTGCCTACGTTTCTTGTTTCACAGCTTTGGATTATAATTTTAATGAAGGGTGCTCGGATTCTCTTGCACCAGACTCCCAAGGCACAAAAAATTATGACCTCTTGTGCATATGCTTCTCCATCCCTTAGCAATTCTACCCACATTCTTTGTGCAATTGCCTTTATGATCTTTCTATGAGCTGCAACAAAACCTCTGCAGTAACAAGTCGTCCTTGCTACATGATACCTCACCAAGCTTCTCTCCTCTAAGCTTAGTTTGTCAACATTCTTTTGGTTCTCTCCACTTTGGAACCAATTGAACATTCCTGGCTCTAGGTTGCTGCAATATTCTCACTTTCTTTTGCCGCTTTTTGTACGATAAAAATAAGACCACAGACTCACCAATATTCAGCATGATTGTTCCTCATTCTGAATGCAAAATCTTAACCTGGCCCTGATACCAAAAATGATGAGAGCTAAGCTGCTTTGATACAACGAAGCTATATCTTTGTAAAATTAGCGCGTGGACCTGTGGGTTATGGGCCCACGCATATATATCAGAAGCCTTTTAAACAACAGAATCACAACAAAACCCAACCAATCAAACAATGTACGGTTAAGGCTGTTATATACTTGGGGGGGTAATATGGGGTACAAAGGGAGGTACCCAAGGTAATAATGTAATAATGTGATGGCCCATAGTAATAAATAAGGTTGTTAACCCATATCATCTAAGGGACCACAAGTAGTTAGTAATAATGTAATGGGCCCATGGTAGTGTGAAGGAATATTGTATGAACAAGAATATGGCTTGTGGAGTATTCTCCTTCCTTAAGGAGTGAATAATTGTGTTGCCCTACCTTCAGGGTTTGATCAATAAAGAATCATTTCATATTATTTCTGGGTTTATTTGCATTATCTTATATTTTCATATTAGATCTATAATATTTCCGGGTTAGATGTATAGCAAAGGCCGAAACCCAAATAAACTCAACCCTCTTTGATAACATATCGGGTTTGCCAAAAATATTAACCCACACACACATCCGAGCGCGATTACCCTCTGATCATTCAATCAACGAACAGTTTGGATGGCCGGACCTCAAGGAGGTTTTAAACCCGTTGTATGAAACGTTTTTGCGTTTGTTTTTGGTATTAATGGTTGCGCTTGTTTGCACGCGATATATGTTCGATCAGCCACTCAACAGACGGTCGGATCCTTCCGAACCTTAAACTCTTTTAAATGATTTTATCGGATCCTTTTTTAGAATTAGACTTCAATCCTTGTTACCACGCGATGGCCGTTATATCTATTAGGTTTGCCTGATCGGATGATCTTGATGTTCTTCCGGGTTTCTTCACGAATTCATCAGAGTTCTCTCATTCTGCCAATATTGTTTGTTGATCTAGATGATTCGACTGTTTCCATTCTTTGACATTTCAACGAATCTTTTTTTCACTTATTGGTGGAATTACTTTATAACACATTTATCTCTTCCATACTCTTTTAAGGTGAAGTTCAAAGGAAATTCGTCCTTTACACTCGCACACGCATATCGATTATCTTACAATAAAGAACGTATATGTCAACAATACACAAACACACAAAATCCAGAGAACATGCATATTCCAATTATATACATAATTCGACTACAGGCTAAGGCCTCACAACCCGAAGTCACAAATTGCCCTGCGACTACATTGTGTACTCTCTCTCTATCTTCTATGACACAACACAGACTCTGTTTATATAGGAAATTACAAATGGAGGCATTGTTTACGATTCATGAGTTTCTCCCACAATCGCTCAATCAAATCCCCTAAATCTCTCTATACACATACATGGTAGATAATTACATTTAATCATGCCTTATCAATTCCATCAATTTAGTTTTGTTTAAACAGAATTTTCGCATGTTTACAAAGTTTGTCCACGTTTCCTCTTTCACAGCTTTGGATTCCTAGTTTGATGAAGGGTGCTCGGATGCTCCTGCATCAATTCTTCATCTTACAACAAAATTCCTCTCAAGGGTATCCCAAGCTTCTTTAGCTGACTTTGCATCCGCTTTGACGGGAAGAATGTTGCCATATACAAATTCCCTTAAGCATATCAATGTGAAAACATTTTTTTTTCTTTTCACTTCCAAATATTTTATAAAAGTTGCATATATCTCTTGTTTTTGCTTCAACTTTCCTAGCCTTTTGGCTTTTCTCATTTGTTGAGCGTTGGCTTACTGTATCTCAATAAGAAAATCAAGTTGCAAATATAGCAGTTGCTTGTGGTTGTGCCTCAATGGTGGCTTCTCTATTGCATAGGTTCCACAAAATAAATGGCTCTACAAATTCTTTACAAAAGTGACACTTACACAAAAGCTTTCACATACCCTCTTCCAATCCACCCATTTTTTTGAAGGATATAGTTTTTTTTAAGACCCTCCTACGGAAAAAAATTATTTTATTTTTAAAGAAATCATTGTTTTTTTGAAAAAACCTTCAACATTTTTTTTAAATAACACCTTTATAAGATCAAATAAGCACGAACTCACATAATCCCCTTTTTATTTTAATAACACCATGAGCATTTTAAATCGACTACTTTAAAATGAGTATAATTTTTGTTAGAGAAAAAATATCGAACAGGAAAAAAATGCTTGGAAGAACCTTTTCAATGGCGACTTGTGGTGCTCTAGATTTCCTTGTACGAGTTTGTTTTTAATTGGAGAGAGAGGATATGCGGCTCTCCTCAAACAAATGGGTTGCTATTCGGTTTAATGCATGGAGTTACCAAAACACGATTTTTTTTTTTTTAATTATGTGCTACCATCGTACCGGTTGACATAGATGGTTACGATATCATCGAAAATATTGGAGTTTCATAAGTTCGTTGCTCTCTTTGAAAATTCTCTCTCTACGAGTGTGATGAAATAAAAAATCCACTTTGTAATCCTTGGTTGTGTCGGTTGCCATAAATTTTTCAGCTACGAATCCGACGCCCTTTTACGAAAGACTCTCTATATATACAGAGTGGCTTGAGATGCCAAGCTACGACTTGACAACTCGTGCTTCTAAAAAACATTCTGACTTTGACTGATGGATCCATCAATAATCCATTTCTCCCTGGTTTGTTGGCCTTTCTCCGCTTGCTCCGCATTGATTGACTTCTTGGCCTTTCTGAATTTTTCCTTGGCTATTTCAAGGAGTCTTATGCAACTTCGCCTTTTATCAATATTATCAATAAGTAAATAGATTACATATGAGACAACAATAATTAATGATTGGAGTGAAACTTTCAATTAAACTAAATTAAATTGGACTAACTTCAAACTGCAATGACACTTGGATGCACAGTTATGACACCTAGCATGTGTTTGGAATTATTTTTTCCAGCATATTAGACAGACAAATAATCCCTTTAACAATGTAGGATTTAAATTTGAACCTTTATCTTCTTTGCCAAGTTTTGTTTTTGTTGCTATTTGCTCAAGTAGTTGTTTGTGTTTCATCTTTATAAATATTTTTAGCATATCCAACATATATTTTGCTTGACATAAAAAAAAGGATATAGAATTTCACATATATAAAATTTGTTTTTGTTAAGTTACATTTGTATATAGAGTTGCCTTGTAAGTGTCTATCATGGTTTAGCAAACTCTTGGAGCTTGCTTTGGCACATAAAGTGTTTTCTTCACATTGTATACCTTGTTATCCTTTGTTTTGTATGTTGGTGTTTTTGTCATCGATGTCAACCCAAGTAATGCCAGAGAAAGCCGAGATTTTGTTAACAAAGTCGACTTGGAAAATAACGACTTTTTGGGTCTGGGTCACCTTCATGGGGTGCTCCTCGTTGTTTCGATTACAATGGTATATGCATGGCTCGTGGTTAATCTCAATTAGGGAGATATTCTCAATCAAAGATTGAAGTCCTCTTTTTTGTAGTCAAAGTTCCCATAATGAGGTGACATGGCAGCTTATTAGTGGCCTGAAATCGATCCAATAGAGGCAAAGAAGGAATTTTAATAAAGGATTAAGATTAAATATTTTGTTGTCCTATTGATTGAGGGGTTAAAAACTCAAATTAAAACATAACAACTTCCGCAAAGTGCAAGTCATCCTCAATTAAAGATGGGTTTTCGGCTCCAAAATTAAAATTTCAATTTCAATTTTTCCCTCCAACATTACCTTAGTCGACCTTCCTTATTTCCTTGATGTCGGCTCCTAGAAGTCTCTCTGATAATTATAAAAGGAATTGATCTCACCTCACATTGAACATTGAGAGAAGATCAATATTTCTCAGTTTGGTTGGGTATTTGTTTTGATTTGGGTTATGGTTTTTGGCAGGGGATACTCTTGGAATTTCTGTGGTAATTTTGCCTTTGATCACTGATCTTAAGGCTCAGTTGAATGTTGATTTTGTGATTGAAGCTTGTGAATGCTGAGAGAACTGGTGCATATTTTCTAGGGACTTTTGACATTTGAGTGACAAACTTGTGACGTCTCCTTAAGGCCCTTAATCTAATTGATCTTTGACCTTTCCAAAAGGTCTAGTATCAAGACCTTTGAAGAGTTGTCTTTGCCCCAGACAGTGGCTCTATGCTTTGATTTAAGAGAATACTTATTTGAATTTTGAAGAATTACAGGGAGAAGTTAAAGAAATTTGTTTTGGGGATCATACGTACTTGGCTATGGTGAGCAAAACCTGAAGCCCATTTTGTTAGATATACAGTGAATTGTACACTTTTGTCTTATTTGCGAGCAGTGCATCCGCATTGCACCTCCTCTCATCATGTTGCATTGTGCTGCCCAACGCTGCACTGCAACTCAATTACTGAGAAGTAAGTGATTGATCTCCCAACTGACCTCCCTGTTGGGCTAGAAACATCCTCTGATGTTGAAGCTCCCTCTGCCGCTCCATCTGTATCTATCTCTACCCACTTAGCCAGTCCTGCTACTCCTCGTCAGTGCTCTCGTAGCAAGGTCTAATCAAAGAGGTTGGGTACCTCAAGGATCCTGCCCCTGTTTCGGCCTTCATGAGATTATCACTTCACATTGCTCCACCTCACACCTGGAGGTATGGCTGCATGTGATCTTTTTTCCTGCTTGGCTCGAAATTTCCCCCTACTGGAGGTCTCTGCATAAGTGGATGCCTCCACTTAGTCTCCTCTCAGCATCTCCAAATTGTGGCTCCTTCACAATTTGCTGAGACTTCTTCTGGGGTTGCATGTTGAGAGGTAATGTACTCTCTCTCAACCACCAAGTCTCTAACATTGGCCTTGCTCCTCAAGGCTTTGCATGCATCTTGAACCTCAAGAACATTCAGGTTCTATACCCGTGAACCGATCTGTTTCACTTGTCCTGTGGTGATGTGTTTAAGGAAAATATTTCCCTTACTGAGGACAAGATCATAACTTTTGTCCTCCAACATCACGATTGATGCTAAATTCTTATTCAGTCTAGGCACATACTTCACATCTGTCAAAGTAATAAGAGCTCCGTGCTCCCTCTGAAAGGCAACCGTGCTTATTCTTGAAACACTATACTTTTCATCATCACCCATATCTATGTGCACCTGGAGGTCTTTCTTCTCCAAGGTACTGAACAAACTCTTATCGTTGGTCATGTGGAATGAGGTTTCACTATCACGAAACCAACCGCAACCCATCATCGATGAAACCATGCATGTGATGAGGGAAAAATGCAATTCGAACTGAGAAGCAAATGCCTCACCTTCAAATCCTTCCAAGGATCCATTCTTGGACTTCTTCAATGGACAATTAGTTGCATAATGGCCCAATTCATGACAATTAAAACATCTCGCTTTAGATTTGTTATTCTCCTACCCACCGTGGGAAGAACTCGATTTGGAATGAGAATCCTTCTTCTTCTCTTTGCTTGCCTTACTCGCCAAGGCCAGATTTTCTTGATCCCCCTTGGATGACCAACCATCTCATGTGCTCGTCCTGCATCAAATCTGATCGTAGTCATTTCCAATCTGACAATTTTTCTCTTCCATTGAATGATTCCCAGCAACGATGCCAGCTCTTAAGAAGACCAAGGAGAGCAATACTCACCATGTCATCAGCAAATGTCGTGATTCCTACACTTCCAAGCTCATCTCTGCAGGTGGTGAGCTTATTCAGATATGTAGAGATCGTGTTGCCCTTTTCACACTTGATTTTCCGAAGCTTGTCTTTCAACGCTAGCTTCCTCTGGTCGTTGTTCTTTTGATATAGATCCTTCAATGTCTTCCACATTGAAAATGGAGTCTCCTTCCCATGGAGACTCGAGACAATATGGTCTTGAACTCCCTACAGAAGAATCCTCCTTGCGCTCGCCAAACATTTATTCGATTCCGCCAGTTCTTGGGCATTAGCTGCTGCTGGCGTAGTGACTTCTTGATCAATGAAGTCCTTCAAACCATTTTCCTATAATACTACTTCCATGTTATGTAATTAGCGCTTCCATCTAGGGCATACTCAAGTCTCAAGCCATTGAATGCCATTGGTGAACTTTGAGATGTGTTAAAAAAACTATTTTGTACCTACAATCAAGAACTTCAACATTCGAACTTATCCCTTTTTTGTATATTGTTTTCCGCTTTGATCACCTTTGCTCGATGCCATGTAGAAATTTCACCCTATATTAAATTGATTATGCAATGTACTAAAGAAAAATACTTAATCTACTTTTACAATCAAACTTGCGGAAGCTTAATCGATTTTGAGCAAGATCAAATAGAACACATATAACAAAGATGAAGATTCAATTACACATGAAGCACAAAAGAATGCTATGGGGAAAGTCTCAGTTAAAAACCCCGCTATTTGTATTATCATACAAGTGGAAATATTTCAGGATTATACAAAGCTTTAGCTCACGCTATTCAACTCTCAGTACAATTCCTCACTGCTGCTCATATGCAAAATAGACAATACATATGCCTTCTTTCAGTCCTCCAAGCCTCTTGTTTCCTTGCGCAGTTTTTCCTGGGTTCTCCAGCTTCCACCTATGTGATTCTCAGCTCACACACTGCTCTGACCTCTGTAGTAACTGCACAATCCTCGAGGAATGAATTCCTTCTGCATGTAAGAGATATTGACAAGGGAATATTCTAGCAACTGATAGTACACTGTCTCTGCCTTTAATATCAACTGGGTCTTTGTTTGAATTGACATGCATGAGTTATTTATGAGAGAATATTTAGTTATCTGGAAAAAACTAGTTGCATCGATGCATGCATTAACTAACTGAACTCACAATTAGTTCCTCAAATTATTTGGAACTAATTTAACTAGACTTAACTCAGTTAACTGAGCTAACTAATTACAACTCAAATACGACTCATTCTTATCTCCTTAATTAAGGGATAAATTCCTCAATCAAAGGGATAACTATTGCATGTTTTCACAAAGACTTCATGTTTGAATTTATTCAACTAATTAACTCAAGATGAATTAATTAATTATTTTTCAAACAACTGGTGAGACTAAATTCGAATTTTAATTCTCAATTTTAATTCAAGGACAAATTAAAATTGGAATATATCTTGAAATTCTACCTATAACAATGCTATTTTTAGCATTTTTTGTTGCTATTTTCAACACTCACTTTCAACAAGAAATGAATTCAACTCGATCCCGATTCTGAACCTTTGGAATGTTCTGCATGCAACACCACTCTCAAGTTTTGTTGCTTCAGCAACTCTAGAAACAAAAAAAGTGTCCAACATGAATCAGAATGATGCCTCCATCATCAAGGTCTCCGACTGCTATTGCCTCTGTTGACTGAAAACTCTGCACCTTTGTGCTCTTCAGTATTTGATTGCTTTAGTCTCTATCACTTTGATCTCTAACTCCATCAACCACACTGATTACTCCTGTTGCATCCGTGTTGTTGCTGGTCCTATCTCCTAGCACTGCATTCACACTGCACCTCTGGTCATCATGTTGCATTGTGTTGCCCAATGTTACACTTCAACTTAGTTACTGAGAAGTAAGTAACTGATTTCCCAATTGACCTCCCTGTTGGGCTAGAAACACCCTTTGATGCTAAAGGTCCCTCTGCCGCTCGATCTGCATCTGTCTCTACCCACTCAGTCAGTCCTGCTACTCCTCGTCGAGGCTCCCATAGTAAGGTCTAATCAAAAGAGGTTGGGTACCTCAAGGATCTTGCCCCTATTTCAGCCTTCATGAGACTATCACTTCACATTGCCCCACCTCACACCTAAAGGTATGGCTGCATGTGATATTTCTGCCCACTTGGCTTGAAATTTCCCCCTACTAGAGGTCTCCGCATGAGTGGATGCCTTCACTTGGTCTCCTCTTAACATCTCCAATTATGGCTCCTCCATAATTTGCTGAGAGTTCTTCTGGGGTTGCATGTTGAGAGGTAATTTACTCTCCCTCTCAACCACCATGTCTCTAACATTGGCCTTTCTCCTCAAGGATTTGCATGCATCTTGAACCTGAAGAACATGCAGGTTCTGTAGCCGTGAACCGATCTATTTCACTTGTCCCGTGGTGATCCATCTAAGGAAAACCTTTCACTTACTGAAGATAACATCATAGCCTTTGTCCTCCAAATTTGGGATCGATGCCAAATTCTTCTTCAGTCTAGGCACATACTTCACATCTGTCAAAGTAATAAGAGCTCCATGCTTCCTCTGGAAAGGAACTGTGCCTACTCCTGAAACACTATACTTTTCATGATCACCCATCTCTATGCGCATCTGGAGGATTTTTTCCTCCAAGGTACTAAACAAACTCTTATCGTCGGTCATGTGGAATGAGGCTCCATTGTCAAGAAACAAACCACAACATATCATTGATGAAACCAAGCATGCAATGAGTGTAAAATCCAATTCGAACTGAGAGGCTAATGCTTCAGCTTCAGATCCTTCGAAGGATCCCTTATTCACTTTAGATTTATCAATCTTCTTCGCAACATGGGAAGAACTCAATTTGGAATGATAATCCTTCTCCTTCCCTTTCCTTGCCTTACTCGCTAAGGCCAGATTTTCTTCATCCTCAGATGAAGAACCATCTCGTGTGCTGCTCCTAATTTAATCCTACATCATATCCAACCACAGTGATTCCCAATCTGGGAGTTTCTCTCTCTTCCATTCACTGAGTCCTGGTAACTATGGCAGCTCTTGTGATTCCTACACTTCTAAGCTCATCTTTCAGTGCCAACTTCCTCTGGTTGCTGCTGTTCTGATATAGATCCTTTAATCTATTCCACATTGAAAATAGAGTCTCCTTCCCATGGAGACTCGAGACAATATGGTCTCGAACTCCCTCTAGAAGAATTCTCTTTGCTCTCGCCACACATTTCTTTCTTTCCGCCAATTCTTGGGCACTATCTGCTGTTGGCTTAAGGACTTCTTGATCAATGAAGTCCTTCAAACCGTTGTCTTTTAATACTGCTTCCATGCGATCCTTCCATGCTATGTAATTCGCGCTACCACCCAGGGCATACTCGAGTCTTAAGCCATTGAATGCCATTAGTGAACTTTGAGATGTGATAAGAAATCGATTTTGTAACTACAATCAAGAACTTCAAACTTCAATCTTCTCCCTTTTTTGTATATTATTCTCTGCTTTGACCACCTTTTCTCCAATACCATGTAGATATTCTCACTATGGATTACACTGATTACATAATGTACTAAAGAAAAATACTTAATCTACTTCTACAATCAAACTTGCGGAAGCTTAATCTATTTTAAGAAAGATCAAACAGAACACATATAACAGAGAAGAAAATTCAATCACACGAAACACAGAAGAATATTCTGGGGAAAGCCTCAGCTAAAAACCCCGCTATCTGTATTATCATATAAGTGGAAATATCTCAAGATTACACAAAGATTTACCTCTCAAGCCATCCAGCTCTCACTACAATCCCTCGCTACTGCTCATAGACAAAAGAGACAATACATATGCCTTCCTTCTGTCCTCCAAGCCTCATATTTCCTTGTGCAGTTTCTCCTTGGTCCTTGAGCGGCCACTTGTATGATTCTCACCTCACACACTGCTTTGACCTCTGCAGTAACTACGCAATCCTCAAAGAATGAATTCCTTCTGCATGCAAGAGATATTCACGTGGGAATATTCTAGCCACTGATAGTACGTTGTCCTTGCGTCTAATCTCAACTGGGTTTTTGTCTGAACTGACATGCACGAGTTATTTATGAGAGAATATTCAGTTATCTAGAGAACACTAGTTGCATGCATGCATGCATTAACTGACTAAACTCATAGTTAGTTCCACAAACTGTTTGGAACTAATTTAACTGGACTTAACTCAATTAATTGAGCTAACTAATTACAACTCATCTTTATCTCCTTAATTAAGGGATAACTTCCTCAATCAAAGGGATAATTGTTGCATGTCTTGACAAAGATTTCATGTTTGAATTTTTGCGATTGATTAACTCAAATGAATTAACTAATTATTTTTGAAACAGTTGGTGTGACTAAATTCAAATTTTAATTCTCAATTTTAATTCAAGGACAAATTAAAATCGGAATATATCCTGAAATGCTATCTATAACAATGTTATTTTTAGCATTTTTATTTTTATCATTTCTTGTGGTTATTTTCAACATTTCCTCTCAACAAGAAATGAATTCAACTTGATCCCGATCCTGAACCTTTGGAATGTTCTGCATGCAACACTTCTGTCAAGTGTTATTGCTCCAACAACTCTAGAAACAAAAAAATATCCAACTTGAATCAGAATGATGACTCTGTCATCGAAGTATCTGACTTCCATTGCCTCCGTCGACTGAAAACCTTGCACCTTTGTGCTCTTCAGTATTTGACAGCTCTAGCCTATGTCACTTTGATCTCTAACTACATCAATCACACTGATTCGTCTTGCTGCATCCGTGCTGTTGTTGGTCCTATATCCCAGCACTGCATCCACACTACACCTCCTGTCATCAGGTTGCATTGTGCTACCACATAAGGGCATAAGGAAGGCTAAACCTAGTAATAATAAATTCATCAATAAATTCAATAATATTTTCATAATTGGCCACCTTCAGAGGTATTGGTTCCACCCATTTGGTTAGAAATGATCTCACTTATGATGTCCAATCCCCATTGCTCAAAGGGTTGCTCAATGTTAATTGGTTGGAAGCGCAAGGTTGCTTTCTTTGGTCTTCTTGAAGCAGTTTAGTAAACTTTGCATTTTCTGACATAAGCATGGGTGTCTTTGAATAGAATCTGCTAATAGTTTCCAACATGCAGGATCTTATGAGCAGTGGTGTCCCCAGTATAGTGTCCACCAATTTGTCCATCGTCTAGCTCTTGCAAAACCTTTTATGCTTCATATTTTTCTAGACATTTTAATAAAACAACATCATAATTTTTTCTAAATTCATTGACAAGCTGGTACTGATTTGCTTTAAGCCTTAGAGCTATTTTTTTTTTGTAATTGAGTTGTAGTGGAGCATAACCATTTTTTAAATGAAAGATTAATTCAACATATTGAGATTCAGTGTCAATAGGGAATATCTTTGTAATTTGAACATTGTTTCAGGAATCCTCATTCGCCGAAGTGTCATAAGCTCCAGTGATTAATTTGCAAAAACATTGACCCCTTATTATTTTCGCTGGTTTTATCCCAAGGTCATATTCTTGCAAGGCGGTAACTCAATTTGCTCTCTTCTCTGCTAATTCGTTCTGGATAAGAAATTCCCTGATGCAGGGAAAGGGGCAATTACTTTTATATGTGCTTTTAGGAGGAAAGGCCTAAAATTCTTTATGGACTTGAAAACTCTAAAGGATTGTTTCTCAACCTTTGAATAGTTTAACTCAACACCTCGTTGTTTGGAACGAAAGAAGGAAATAAGAGCCTTAACTTGTTGTTCATTGGGTTGTGTTAACATTGATACATAGGATTGGTGTGAAGCAAAACTGTAAACAACAAATTCTTTAAAAAAATTGGGAGTTGATAATGAAGGAGCTTCAATGATTGTTGACCCCACTCTCTTAAAAATCAATAATAAATCCAATTATTAAATTAAATAAATAAAATCATGAAAATTTGTCAAACTAAGAAGTCTAGTTTGGATGAGAGATTCTATCCAACTAGCTCTCCTAAATTAGTGTGTAAGTTGAGAAACTGTCTCAACCAAGTGAGTCTAAGATAGACGCACTATAATAAGACCACTTACTCATGTATTTGAATGTATTATTAAAATTTTTCAATAATGTGAATTACATGAGCATGAGAGACCACATGATGGCTCTTTGCCTTTTCTGCCAGTTTAATTTTTATGTGTTGATTTGCTGTGCATATGGTTATATGGCTTTGTGATTCTTCTTCATATGGTATCAGAGCAAGTGATTAATCCTGGGATGTGATTAATTGGATGTGATTAATTGTGCAAATAATTTTGGAATGAGAGGCACAAAACTCACATATCGCATGTGGGATTGATTGTTCAAATTTATCATATTCCAGTGATATGATAATTCATATACTTAAAGGAAACCGCTTCAAAGTGTTTTAGAAATGAAGCCGCGTTTAATATGAATCTCACGAAATCGCTTAAAGGTTATTTGATCGTGTCGGCTAATTTTTCTGATCAAATTGTTCGATAGATAGCTTAAGAAATTCTCTGTTAGGGTTTGCAGAGAGACCAATAGTTCTCCTAGCAGAAGGACTGCTAGGATCGTGACAAAGGAGTCTGCAAATTGAATCAAGTCCAACAACTTTGAGGTTGTTGTAGATCAGTGGAGGGGCTCGAGGCCTTCAATTTGAGCCTTTAATTGACTGTTGTCATTGGATATTTTCCAATTTTTGTTTTCTAAAGAGGAGGGCGAAGCTGATGGCACTCAATTGTAGCTGGATTTGATTGCCCCTGGAGCCACTGTGATAACATCTATCGCAAAAGGCTTCAATTCAACTCCCAGAGTGTCGGATAAAGAATGAACCGCTTCTTTGGAAGCGGTGTAAGCACGAGCCCACGGTCCAGGAGTTAACGCTGTGATGCTTCCAATATACATTATTTTTCCGTTTGCCGAGGACATCATGTGAGGTGCCACCTCTTTTATAACACGCATTAAACCGTATGCATTGGTCTCAAAAGTCGACTGGAGGAGAGCCAAGGGCAGCTTGGCAAGAGGCCCAACACAGTGCACGCTAGCGTTATTGATGAGGATGTTTATGTGCCAACTGCAAATCAAGTAAACATGTTGGGTGGAGACCACGAGCTACAAATATTGTGATGAGGTATGTCCATTGTGTATTTCAATGTGTGGTATGTACTTGTTGCACAAGAGTAGTCAATATTGGAGGAACAACGAGTGTGAAATGACTTAATTCAAATCTACTCAGGATAATTTATCAGTGGATGCATCAATGCCATTAGAAACTGTTGTGTCAACATCATCTGAGGCCAATTTATCAATGTCATAGGAGTTGGTTTGTGTATTTGTTGAAGATGACTGTGTAGCATTGTTGAAGAAGTCACGACATACTTTAAGAATGTATTCCAAACTGTGGCAACGAAATTTTCTTTGATAAATGCTCAAAAGGGAAAGTGCTACCACAAAAACGATAATGGTGTCGACACTCGAATGCGTTGAAACTACACTTGCATACGTCACAACGCGCAACCTCTTGTGATGGTGGAGGCGCCGCCATTGTGTCCTATAAAATTTTCTTTTCTCAAGATTTGTTTCAGCGAAGTTATATTTTATGAGATCAATTTTAAGTTTATCCTTTGCTGTTGATTGATAACAATATATATAATAAATAGGATTTGTGGATTCTAAGCCAAAGTCAATTCCTTGCCAATTGATTGCAGCGTTTCACTAGATTTCACAGTCCAAGTAATACAACCACATATCGGCTCCTTCGTTCCTCCGATTTGGAAGTCACTTATTGAAGCAGCGTTGCTGTAACAGGATCTACAAGGCGTGTGAGGCCGTAGAGAATTGAAAGAAAAACTAATTAGAAAGGTATTCTTTTGCTTCAACTGTTGTTTCAAGTCCGATTTTAATGCATGCCCTTATTCAATAATTCATGCTCCCACCTCCGTCATGCAAAGCAAATCTCCAAAGTCAAACTTTTCATAACACTCTTCCATCCTTTTTTTAATGGGGTATATGAAAGTGCTTTAACGAGATTTGAAGCAAATTTGAGTGATAAGTATTTTGTAATATTTGAAGTGATAAGTGAATTTTAAGGGAGTGATAAGTTGAATTTCAACAGTTATTGAAGTGAATTTGTTGTTTGAAAAAGGGTCTAAACAAACAAAATATTTTAATCGAAAAGTTGTTCTTGGGTGTAAACACTGGTTGTACGCTGTATAATAAAAACTCATATTTTTGTATGCTGTTGAGGTGTCCTAGGTCCACCCGAAATTGACCAAGGGGATTTGAGGTACACTGTGAGCACGATTGTGATAGTGCATGATTCTTGATGTTGCTTATTTTTTTGTCTAGTTTTGACACTAACTTTCATATGATATCCTTCTAATATGGTACACATATAGCATACAACACATGAACGACTTGCATGTACATAATCAATTCCATTCAAGCTTATGTAATCAAGAAAACTGCAAGTAATCAAGAAGCAACAATGCATAGTTAAGTTGTCAACGACATTTCTACATCAACATCCAAACACGTTGTCATCTACATCAACAATTTTTTGTAGCCATTTAACAACAATTTTTTTTGGAAATTGCACTTGCACCATTTCTTTAAAAGGCTCAATACAACACTGTAACTTGCGAATCATAATTTGTAAGTTGAATTGTAATCAAAGTCAAATTCAGTGGAATTGTAAGGGTGCATTCTCAGTTGAAACCAACACCCAAGCGTTAAATTGATAGGAAATCAACTAAAACCCAGTGAATCCATTGTTTTTAATTGCATCATTCAAATCATTGCAAGCATTTCTCTTGGGTGCATCTTCATTCGTATTCGACACCCTTCTTTTAATCAATCAAGAGTGTAAGTTAAAGCAAGTGCAATTCTCTCAACGTCAAGCGAGATTAAATTGATTGAAGCAAGCATCAAGCGAGCGTGAAGCCAAGCAAGTGTGAGTTAAAACAATCAATTGTTAAAACAAGTTCAAGCGAGCGTGCAACAATCAATCAAACATTAAGTGAGCGAGTTCCGAAAATCCAATAGGTATTAAAAGAAAACGAGCGTGAATTCCAAGAAGTTCACATGGTGAAAAGCATTCAATTGTTAAAGATTCTTAACAATTTGATCCCCCCAACTGCTGAAGACATGGTGAAAATCAACAAATCAACTTTTGTTGATATTTCAATGAATCTACAACATGCGTATGAAATGATTGTGTTTATTGAACTGGAGTTGCAACTTAAAAGGGATGAGTTGCAAAAGAAGATTGATATTTCCAAGTCTTTCATCTGTACCAATGAAGAAAAAGCTGTTGATTGTGAATCATTGATCCAAACAACTTCAAGTGTCAAAGTGGTCCCTAATTTTCTTCAACCTTCTTCCAAACCAATCATCAAGCCATGCGAAGAAATTCAAAGTAATCAAAATCGACACGGCGTAAGATATGTCAAATATAATGACAACTTACATATCCCTGATTATTCAAATCCCATTCAGTTCATCAGTGACAGATTACTTGAACAAATTACCTCAACAAGTTCTGAGCAACTTGCAAAGCGATTTCAATTCACACAAACTGAAGTTGTAGACAAACAGAAATGCACACAAACTCAAGTTGCAGACAAACTGAAATATTCTCATTGTCAAAGAACCGATCATCTGGAAAATGAATTTTTTTATCTCCATCATTGTAGCCATTGCGGCAGGTCAAATCATACATCAGAGAAACGCTGCAACCAACGATAGTCAACAAGATTGAAGATAAATTATACATGGATTGATCCTTAGGAATGGTCATCCACAGCTGGAAGATTGTCCAAGTTTTACAATCGGATTCACTCACACATATTGTAGCCAATAGTCAAATGAAGATGGTACTCTCGTGTAGTTGAATAGGGGAGTACACCAGTGAAATACTCCTCCACTTACAAGGGGGAGTTCAGATATATTTTAGGGATGATTGCCTCTCCTTTCCGCTGATAAAGGGGGGAAATGTCAATGAAATTGACAAGTGGTTGTCAGACTAAAAGTCTCGACAACATCAGTGAAGTAGCCATTGGGCATCTCCACCAGCTAGTGGGCGATCATCATTAGCAAATACGCCAGTCGTCGTTCATCAAATTGTGTTAGTGGACACCGGATGTTGTTTTTAAAGCAAAGGATAGTTGGATCCTTTTGTGGCTTGGCACATGATGTAGTTGTCAATCAACATTCAGAGATGAATCAATCATGCAACTGACTTATGGTCTATTCATATTGTAGTTTCTTCAACATCTAGCTTTGGCGGTTTTTCAGGGAAATGCTTTTCGAGGGGGGAATGTTAGCCTCACTCTCTTAAAAATAAATAATAAATCCAATTACTAAATTAAATAAATAAAATGATGAGAATTCCTCAAACTAAGGAGTCTAGTTTGGATGAGAGATTCTGTCAAACTAACTCCCCTAAATTAGTGTGCAAGCTGAGAAATTGTCTCAACCAAGTCAGACTAAGATAGATGCACTATCTTATGACCACTTACTCATGTATTTTAATGTATTATTAAAATTTTTGAATAATGTGAATTACATGAACATGAGAGACAATATGATGGCTCTCTGCCTTTTTTGCTAGTTTAATTTTTGTGTGTTAATTTGTTGTGCATATGGTTATATGGATTTGTGATTCTTCTTCAGTGATTGATTGTTTTATTCATTCAAATGATTTTCTTTCAGTCTATCCCCATTTGAAAACTTATTTCATCTTGATCATAGTCTGTAAGGGTAAGACAATTTGTGAAAAAATTGGAACACACTGTTTGGAAAAATTGATTTGTCCAAGAAAGGATTGCATGGATTTTTTGTTTTGTTGTAAGGGGATTTTAAAATTTTCTTTAATTCTCCTTGGATCTATGCAAATTACCTCTTTGGACACAATAAAACCTAGAAGCTTACCTTCGCTAAGGGCAGAAATTGTGTAGATGATTACTTGTATTTTTTCAAAGAAATCATAATGTCATCTAATTACACTGAAAATGGCTTATTAAATAAAATCTCTGAAAGCAATGTCCATGGCTCTCTGGAAAGTGGCTCTAGAATTAATCAATGGAAAAGGCATTTTTTGATAAGAATGTGTTATGAAACCAGCTCACAGAAAGATAGAAAAGATAGATCAACGCCTTAGAAATAAGCCTCTTCGAGGGGGAAACTTCCTTTACATTACACAAATGAACAATTCTTGGATTATTCAAATGAAAGACCTCCTTTTTATATTAGGAGTCTAAGGTTTCATGATATAATCAGAGCCGACATAACAATAATAATGTAAGGGAAAAATAATAACAATATTGGGCTTCTACGGGGCACAATAGTAACAATATGGGTACTACATGGGTACAACAATATAATAAGGGGGTTGTACTAATAACAATAAGGGGTTATGCTAGTAGTATAGGGGCCTAACATGCCCCTCTCCTTCAAGAAGTTTTGACCTCAATGCTTAAGTAGTTTTTAATGCTTCTATATAAAATTCTTGTCCTCCGATGTGGAATCTTCAGCAGTTAAGTTCTTCCACTTGATGAGATAATCTGAAGTTGTTTGATTTCGTAGCTGTCGGGTTCTTGTTTTTGTCACTGCTCTAGGTTCCAATATGATTTTTCTTTCCTTTTCAAGTTCTGGCAATATGGTTTGAATTGGGATCTTCCGCAACTTTTGAATGAGTTGCTATACTTCTTCGTCTTTCTTTCATTCATCCCTTGCTTCGTTTATCCAATCTAGTTGGATAATAGAAATAGCACAAAACAATGATTCCACATCCTCATCCTTTCTTGAGAGTGCATTTGCAACAAAAAATTTCTTTCCTTTTCTGTAGATGATGTCAAAGTAATAACCTAACATAGTTGTGACCCATGTTTTATGTTCTTCTAAAGATAATATTTGTTCTAAAACATATTTAAGACTATCATAATCCATTTTTATCTTGAAGTGTCTTCCCACTGGGTAAGGTCACCATTTCTTACGTGCATGTAGTATTGCCAACATTTCTTTCTCATAAATAGCTTGCTTGAGATGTAGCCGTGAAAATACCCAGTGGCCTATATTAAAACTTTTTTCACTGTGATGTTGATCTACCTATTGTTTCATTCGATTCTACACCAAAGTGGCGTTATCCTTTAAAAGTTCGAGAACTTGTTGTTGATGCTTGATGTGATCTTTCACTGTTTAAACCTTTTTCTTCTTGATATTTCCTTGTATCTTGAGAGTTTGAGGAGTGGTAATTTCTTCCAATTCTTTACAAGATATGGTTGGATTCATTTCTTGATGCTTGATGTGATCTTTCACTCCTTGAACATTTTTCTTCTTGATATGTCCTTCTATCTTGATAGTTTGAGGATTAGTAATTTCGTCCAATGCATTACAAGATATGGTTGGGTTCATTTCTTCTTTCTCGATGTGAACTTTCACTTCTTGAATCTTTTTCTTCTATATGTCCTTCTATTATGAGAGTTTGAGTGGTAATTATTGCCAATGCTTTACAAGATATGGTCTGATTCATTTCTTCTTTTGATGTTTCTTGATCCTTTTCCTCCTCCTCTTCATACTTTGTGTAAAATAATTTCTTCTCAGCACACTTATGACCTTTAGTGCATTTTCTATCACAGTTGTAACAAAGCATTTTTTCTCTTTTTTCTTCCAATTAGTGTGGTGTAAGCCTTGTAGGTTGTGGAAGGCTAGGGGAAGAAACACTTCCATAATTATAGTCATGAGTGGTGGGATTTCTTGTTTCCATAATTTCGCTTTCAATTTTCCTTGCCAACTCGAACACCTCCCTCAATGCATCAGATTCCCAAAAACGAACCTCATGTTGAATGTTATCCTTTAAAGTCCCTATGAAGACATCAATCTTTAGCTTCTCTAGAATATAATTTATTCTTATATTCAATTTTAAAAGGTCCTCAATGTACTCTTCCATTGAACCCTTTTGTTTGAGACTTATCGAACCCTTTTGTTTGAGATTTATCAATTGACTAAGGAAGGAGTTTCTCTTTGTATCCTCATAATGTGCTATGATTTTCTCTGTGAAAATTTACCACGTGACAAGTGGTTTACGAGAACAAAATCCTTTATACCATAAAAATTGATTCAGTTCTAAATATGAAGATGCAATAGATACCTTTTGTAACAGTGGTACACCATGTGGATCAAAATATTGCTCCATCCGAAGTATCCAATTTACCGGATCCTTGCCAACAAACTTCCTCATATCGACTTTTCTTGATTTCAGGAGCTCGATCTTGAAACGATTATAACTCTGTAATTTTGGTTCTTCTAGTTTTGAAATTTCAATTTGCAGTAGCTCTCTGTGTCTTCTTTCCAATGCCACAAGTCTGATTGAATTTAGATTCTCCAAGAAAGAGTTATGCACAATCTTCGAAGATGACTTGATTATATACCTTCTCAGAAGAGTGAATTTGTATGAAGTTCCATGTGTCACTGTTTTGACCTTCGAGTCTAAAAAATATACAAGGGAAACTACAATCCGTCATCTTTCTATAACTTACGAAATTTCAATCTGATGCTCAAAACAGAAGTTATGACGATTTTCCCCAGGTCACTTGTTTGGAATGAAATTTGGGACTCTGCAAAAATGCCAACTTTCTCAGATCATATCTTTGCAAATATAGTCCAAAAAGCTCTGAATTTTAGACTTGCGGTTCAGAATGATTGCAGACGAAATGGGTTTTCTTTTTATCATCTGAAACGTTGAAGAAAAAAAGTTATAGCACAAATGCCACGATGACTTGTTTGGAGCAATGAAACCTTAAAATCCAAAGCTCTGATACCAAATATTATGAAACCAGCTCACAGAAAGATAGAAAAGATTGATCAACGCCTTAGAAATAAGACTCTCCAAGGGGGAAACCTCCTTTACATTACACAAATGAACAATTCTTGGATTATTCAAATGACAAGACTTCCTTTCTATATATATATAGGAGTCTAGGGGGTCATAATATATTCAGAGCCGACATAAAAATAATAACAATAGTGGGCTTTTATGGGGCATTATAGTAACAATATGGGGACTACATGGGTACAACAATATAATAAGGGGGTTGTAATAATAACAATAAGGGGTTACACTAGTAGTATAGGGGCCTAACAGAATGCGTTTCCCACTTGGTTCTGAATGTAGTTTTCAGTCTATCTTTTGGATGTACAAGGATCTTATTGTAACCTGAAAAACCATCTATGAAAGACATTAGTTCATAACCAGGAGTAGATTGTAAAATTTGTTCCATCGTAGGCAAAGTAAAGTTATCTTTTTCACATGTTTTATTCAAGTTTGTAAAATCTATACGAATACGAATATCTCCCTTCTTTTTTCTAACTGGTGCAGGATTCGAGACCCACTTGGAATGTGTAACAGAGAATATGATTTTGGCTTTGAGGAGCTTGTTTAATTTGGCCTTAACATGGGTTTCCATGTTAGTATAAATCTTCCTAAGCTTTTGTTCAATGGATTTTTACCTCTGGCATCATAGGTATGGTGTGTTGAATGATGTGTGTGTCGAACGTTTAAAGATCATCATAATTCAAAGAAAAAAAAACGTTGTATATTTTCAACAAATGAATGTAAGCAGATATTTCATCTAGTGTAATTTGAAGGCCTAAATTGATGCTTTAAAGCTTTCAATTAGTTACCGTTTTAAACCTATCTTTCAGATCATATAAATCTTCCAACTTTATTATAGGTTTAGGAAAGAATTTTCCTCAGAAGATTTATTTAGCTGCTTGTCATGCTCATGTTCATCAATAATTTGGTCAGATTAAGAACCTTCTGATTTTAGAAATCTCTCCTAAACCATTTAGACATCTAAGTGCATGTTCTCACCTAACCACACTTCATCAACTTGAGTTATTTGAGGATTAGCACCCCACATGAATATTGTTGGGTGTGGAGCCTGATTATCTTCTGTATTCAAAGATATTGCCGCATTGGACCTTAATTCGAAATGGGGTGGCAACGCCGCCCGTAAAATATTTGTTGCGAGGGGGATACAGTGGGGGGCGGTTGCGACCTTTTGGGAGCCCCCCTTGGCGGGAGGATCGGGGGAAGCGCCCCCGAAGCTAAGAATAGATGTAAAATTTCCTTGTAAAATGTTGTGATTTCATAGTCAATCTAGGCTTTTCATTAGGTGGAGATCTGATTGTAAAAGTTATGTTTAATTTAGGGTTTTTTGCCCTAGAAGGCAACCCCTCGCTATATATGAGGGAATTGTATTGCGTCTATATAGATTGGTATTCTGAGTGAGGAGGAGAGAGGAGATTGAGACCGAAGAGGGAATTACAACGGATCTGTTGTAGGTTGTATCTCTTCAGTTTGTTGGATAATATAAAAAGGACTCGCTGTTTCTCCATGGACGTAACCCAAACTGGGTGAACCACGTATATCTATGTCTCTATTGTTTTATGAGTTTTCTGTGTTTATATTTGTGCAATATTTTATGTATTCCAATGCTCTGTAATATATAATTTTCAAAGAACTGTTATCAGAGCCGAAGGTCTATTTGGATGATAAACTGGCAGGAGAGAAGGATTCTTAGTTCGAGTGGGAGCAATGGCAGAAGATGGTAGGTTTAGGGTCGAAAAATTTAATGGCCAAAACTACCAACTGTGGAAGATGCAGATAGAAGATTATTTGTACTAGAGAGATTTGTACCAACCATTGAACAGAAAGTTAAAGAAGCCGACGAGTATGGCAGACACAGAATGGGATATTCTTGACAGAAAAGCACTTGGAACAAAACAGCAGTGCCTAGCAGCATCAATAGAGTTTAATATTTCAAAGGAAACGACAACAGAGGGTTTAATTTCAACATTGGCCAAACTATATGAAAAACCCTCTGCCTCAAATAAGTTATTTCTTATGAAGCGTTTATTTCATATGAAGATGTCAGAAGATGGATATGTTGTTGATCATTTAAATGAGTTTAATACAGTTACCAGTCAATTAAGTTCTGTAGGGGTAATATTTGATGATGAAGTTAGGGATATGTTATTTCTGTGCTCATTGCCATAAAGTTGGAATGGTTTAGATATGGCCATTAGTAACTTTATCTTTGGATATAGTACTTTACAATTTGATGATGTTGGCAGTGTAATCCTTAGCGAGGAAATGCGTCGGAAAAAATCTAGTGAGACATCAAGAAATGATTTGATTGCAGAGACTAGGGGAAGAAAAATGGAAAGAGGAAATAGCATTGTATATCATAGTAAGTCAAGAAAAGGTAGATCCAAGTCTAGATCGGGGATAGTGTGCTGGAAATGCGGGAAGAAAGGAGACTTGAAGAAAGACTGCAAGTCTCGAAAGGGAAAAGAAGGAGATGCGCAACAAGAAAATAAGCATGCGAATGTAAAAGGTTATGTGTTGCAAGATGCTTTGATTCTTTCATTAGAAAATATGATTGATGCCTGGGTGGTAGATTTTGCGGCCTCATTCCATGCCACACCCGATAAGAAACATTTTTATGATTATGTTCAAGGAGATTTTGGACAGGTTTGATTGGGTGATGATAAACCCTGTAAAATCATTGGAATGGGTATAGTTTTCATAAAACAACAAAATGGAAATCACTGGCTATTGAAGGAGGTAAGGCATGTTTTAGATCTGAAGAAAAATCCGATTTCAACAGGGCAGTTGGGAGTTGAAGGTTGCGTAACTACTTTTACACATAAAACCTGGAAGATCACTAAAAGATCCTTGGTAATAATGAAAGCAGGAAATGTTGGTACATTGTATTTATGCAATGGTATTTCTAATTCTGTTAATGCTTTAACCTCTATAGGAGAAGATACAACATTATGGCATCACAGGCTCGAGCACATGAGTGAGGAAGGGGATACAAATTCCACACTCAAGAAATTTGTTGCCAGATTCGAAGCATGTTGATTTAAAATTTTGTGAGAATTGTGCTTATGGAAAACAGAAAAGAGTTAGATTCCTTAGAGTTGGGAAAGAAAAGAAGAGCGAAAAATTAGAGCTTGTGCATACAGATGTGTAGGGACCTGCTCAGGTATCATCTCTTGGTGGATCTCATTATTATGTTACTTTTATTGATGATGCAACCAGAAAAACCTGGATTTATTGTATTCGAAATAAATCTGATGTATTTAATACTTTCAAAAAATGGAAAGCTTTGGTTGAAAATGAGACAGGAAAAATGTTGAAGTGTCTCAGATCAGATAATGGAGGTGAATATTGTAGCAAAGAGTTTGATAGGTACTGTTCAGAGAACGGAATTTGTAGAGAGAAAACGGTGCCAGGAACACCACAAAAAAATTGTGTGTCAGAAATGATGAACAGGACATGGAGCATGCAAGGTGCATGAGATTGCATGCAGGATTGCGTTTACAATTTTGGGTAAATGTTTTAGATACTGTTATTTATCTAATAAATATTGGGCCTTCAATTTCCTTGGATGTTGGTATTCCAGAGGAGGCACGGATGGGTAAAAAGGTAAACTACTCTTTTTTAACGACTTTTGATTGTGAAGTTTTTGTCCACATTAATAAAGAAAATAGAACAAAGCTTGAGGCAAAATCAAAGAAGTGTACCTTTATTGCATATGGTGTTAATGATTTTGGTTATTGCTTTTATGATTATGAAAAACACAAAATCATTAGGATCAGAGATGTCATATTCAATGAAAAGGTTTTGTATAACGATGATCTGCAGGAAAAGAAACAGGAAAAAGAAAACAAAGAATACACAGTGCTTGACGAGATCACGAGAAAAGTGATGGTGCATGAAAATCATAATCATCAACAGCTAGAACAACAACCACAACAGCAACACGCACCTCAAAGACTTGAAAGTGGCGTTAGAAGATCTACCAGGATAAGTAGACCCCTTAAACGAAACTCTCCTGCATTATGGTATGTATTGTTGACTGATTTTGGTGAACCAGAATGTTATGAAGAAGCAGTGCAGGTAGAAACCAAAAAGAAGTGGGAGCAAGCCATGAAGGAAGAGATGGACTCCTTAGCACATAACAAGATTTGGGACTTCGTCAGGTTGCTTTCTGGTAAAACAACATTGCAAAATAAATGGGTTTACAGGTTGAAGGAGGAATATGGAGGTAGAAAGAGGTATAAATTTAGACTTGTGGTGAAAGGGTTTGCACAGAAAAATGGTATGTACTTTGATGAGATATTTTCTCCTGTTGTTAAAATGACTTCAATCATAACTATTTTGAGTCTAGTAGCAGCTGAAGATTTGTATCTTCAGTAGTTAGAGGTAAAGACAATGTTTTTCCATGGGGATTTGGAGGAAGAGATATATATGCAGCAACCACAAGGATATGAGGTAAAAGGGCAGGAGAAACTAGTGTGCAGGTTGAAGAAGAGCTTGTATGGCTTAAAATAGGCTTCAAGGTAGTGGTATCTAAAATTTGTCAGGTTTATATCTGAACAAGGTTATAGTAGATGTCACTCTGATCATTGTGTTTATCTCAAAAGGCAAAATGATGGCGGCTATATTATATTGTTATTGTATGTAGATGACATGCTTGTTGTAGGTTCTAACATGCAAGAAATAAATGCGAACAAAATAAAATTGGCAAACACATTAGCAATGAAGGATTTGGATACTGCAAAACAAATCTTTGGTATGAGAATAACTAGAGACAAGAAGAATCACAAATTAACATTGTCTCAAAGTGAGTACATAGAAAATGTGTTGAAAAGGTTTAATATGCAGAATGCAAAACCAGTTAGTATACCTTTGGCTATCCATTTCAAATTAAGTAGGGAGGAGTGTCCCAAGACTCAGGAAGAAATGACTCATATGTCTAAAGTTCCACATGCGTCAGCAGTTGGAAGCTTAATGTATGCAATGGTTTGCACAAGGCCTGATATTGCACATGCAGTGGGAGTTGTAAGTAGGTACATGAACAATCTAGGAAAATAAATTGGATGGTGGTAAAGTGGATTCTCAGGTATTTTAGAGGTACCACAAATCGAACATTATACTTTGGTGGTTCAAACGGTTCTCTATAGAGATATGTTGATGCATATATGGCGGGTGATAGTGTCAGGTCCTTATAATACTAATGATTACCCCATTACTATTGTAGTTGCATCCCTTATTAATATTGTTGTGCCCCTATTATCCCCATATTGTTATTATTGTGCCCCGTAGAATCATTCTATTGTTATTTTTGTGGCTTTATATTATTATTGGTAGGTCGGCTAGGTTAGATTGTGACTCCTTAGACTCCTATATATAGAAATGAGTTTTTCTCATTTGAATCATCCAAGAATTGTTCATTTATGTAATGTAAAGGAGGTTTCCCTCTCGAAGAGGCTGAATTTTAAGGCGTTGATCTATCTTTTCTATCTTTTATTGAGCTAGTTTCATAACATCTGGTATCAGAGCTTTGGATTTTAGGGCTTCACTGCTCCAAATAGGTCATCGTGACATTTTCACTATAAAGTTTTTTCTGCGATGTTGCAGAAGCTAAAAAAAAAAACCCATTTGAGAAGAAATCATACTGAACCTCGGGTCCAAATTTTAGAGCTTTTCACATTACATTTGCGGAGATATGATCTAAGGAAGTTGGTCTTTTTGCAGACTCCTAAATTACATTCCAAACAGGTGACCTGGGGAAAATTGGCAGAACTTTATTTTTGAGCATCGGATTGAAATTTCGTCAGAAGGTACAAAAAGAGGACAAAATATAGTTTCTTGTATATATTTTTCAGAGCCAGAGGTCGAAACAGTGACTCGTGGTATGTTGTACAAGTTCGCTCGACTGAATTAGTCTATAATCAGGTCACTGTGGGAGATTTCGCATAACTCCTCCTTGGAGAATCCAATTTATATAACACTGGTGGCATTGGAAAGAGGACATAGAGGGCTACTGCAGGTCTCAATTTCCACATTGGATGATCCGAAAGAATAGAGATACATCAGAGGCAATATCGAGCTCCTACAAAGTGAAAAAAGGTGTGTAGATTCTTTTAAATTTTTGCTTAAGATTGGTTTGAAAATTTATTTTGAAGGAATTCAAAGGGCATAGTAGAGCATTATTATCGGTAACTGATGCCCCGAGGAAAGAAAATGCAAACACCTAGCAAGCAACTTAAGAGCTCTAGCGTGACTCATGAAGAAGAGGAAGAAATGCTACATGATATATCAAAATTACAAGAACAAGAGCAACAAATGTCACTCTCACGAAAGCTAACAGAAGCTAAGATAAATGGCGTGGAATCTAAGATAAAGGGCATGGAAGCTAAGATGGACAATCTGGAGATAGATTTGAAGACAATTTTGAAGAGAGACATGGCAGATTTGAAGACAGACATGACAGATTTGAAGACAAATTTGACAAATTTTCTACAAGAAATACTTACTAATGGTGAAAAGGTAATAAAGGAAACTCATGATTCGAACAAAAGAAATTTTAATCATGATTTCATAGACTCTAATATGGGATCGATGACCCATCATATTCCAAAAATCAATATGAGGAAGTTTAATGGCAAGGATCCTACAACATGGATATTACAGATGGAGCAATTTTTTGATCTCAATAATGTGCAGAACACACAAAAGGTACGTATTGCAACTTTATATTTGGAACCAAATCAGTTTGTATGGTATCAATGGATTTGCTCTCGTAAACAAATTATCACTTGGGCAACTTTTACGGAAGAATTGATAGCACATTATGAGGATACAAAAAGCGACACTTTTTGTGGCCAATTGATGAGTCTCAAACAAAAGGTAATGGAGCACATTGAGGGGTTCCAAAGATTGAACATAAGGGTAAACAATATTCTAGAGGAGCATAGGATTGATGTGTTCATAGGGACTTTAAAGGATAATATCCAACATGATGTTCGCCTTTGGGAACCTGATTCATTAGAGAAAGCATTTAGGTTATTAAGAAAAATGGAAAGCAAAATTATGGCAACCAGGTTAGCCAAAAATGGATTGCAGGTTCTAGCCCACCTGCAATCAGAGAGGGCTCTCTCTTGATGATTCAACTATTGTTGATGATTTTAGGCTAGCTTTCTGGCTTCAAGGGAGTGTTGTTTGTGATTGGATGGATGGTAGGATTCTCGAACAAAGAGGCAAGGTATGTTGCGATAAGTTTCAAGCCATTGGGCATGGAGTCACGGATTGAGGCTTGCTTGCGTTTTCTTGGTCACAAGGGGATACAGAGCGGGATAGCCACACAGGAAACAATTACCAATCTGCTGAAGGTATAGAATGAGAATCAGGGATGAAAGGCAAAGGAGAATCATTTCATCATGCTGAAAAAGAGGAGAAATGGATGAATGGGATCTAGGAGCAATTAAGAATTCCTAAACATGCATTCATATGCGAAAGGAACAGCGTAAACGAGATCATTTAAGTATACATGCTCATAGCTATTTCTGAAGAAAACATTGAGAAATGCAGAAATTGAATTTAAGGTGTAATGAAACAAATCTTAAGCTATTCTTTTTTCCTGCAATTTATAAGGCAGAACGGTGGTAATAAACATAAAAGTAAACAGAGGAGAGAAATACTTATTGAATCATGTAGAAGCACAGGAATTCCGTAATCATTCCTTGGCCAAGAGAAAAACATCAAGTAGTTTCGCAATCCATGCTTTCAGCAATCTCTGATTATGGAAATTATAATAGTTACATTGCGAGTCTCTGCTCGGAGGAATTGCTGGAAAGGGGACTAACCAACTACTACCAACCAACCAACCCCTCACAAAATTATTTAGGGTGGTATTTATAAACAAAAATATCGGAAAGACATTCATTACAACTGACTTAAACAGGTCTGCTAGAAGACTCCTCAAAAATCTAAGTGTTGCTGGAATAAAATGCAAGTAAATCTTTTCGGCTGCGTTAGGGGCAGTTGAATTAGAAAAAGGTGACAATGTGGTCCTTGGGGGCTAGATGCAGTGCTGCTGGAATGATTGTGCTTTGGGGACTGTAGTTCTTCTTTGGTGTGAGTTAAATGTGCAATAGTTATGATTTGAGGGTTTGAAGTGGCTTCGCCCTCTTTCTTTGAATTTGCTGGAAGGTATTAAATGTTCTCCTGCTTCGGGCTGCTGCTCAAGATTTTTACTGATACTCTTTGCCGCTATAAACTCTATCATTGATCTGCTGCTGTCTTTAAACCAGATCACTTTGGCACGATCGGACGATTTTCGGGCTTTTCCGGCGCGAAACGGGCTAAGAAATCCAAAGATTCCCCGAAACGGCTTATTTCCCGTAATGATGCACGATTAGCGCTTCACGCTAATTGCGCATCGAAAACTGCCTCTGTTTCTTGTTCTGGAGCTCCGAAGTGCGATTTTTCTTCTTGCGCGAAGTTTAGGCTTACTGGTTGCTGACGTCAGCAAGACGTCGGCTGTACGACGGATGACGTCAGCTATGGTGGGTCCCTGGTACAAGATGACATGGTGAGGTGCTGGTACCGGAGGTAATGCGATGAACTAGCTTCGATGCGATCGCGATATCGCATCGGCGAGGAACGGAGGGTGCTTGAGTTGGATATTTGGCGCTTGCGACCGCCGACCACCGATATCGCGATATCGCGTCGGGTATTGGCGGATGGGCATAACTTGCGTGGAGAGTAAACTGCGATCTTGCGATGTGATCAGGGTTTTAAGGGTCTACGGAGTGTTAAGGAAGTTGGCAAGGGGTTTGTTTTGGGCGAAAAAGTAAGTAATTGGGTGTGAAGGGCATTTGAGGTTTCGGGAGGAGTCCGATTAGCTCTTGGGAATTTTATACTCTGGAAGGAGTCCATTGTATCTGGAAGATGGCTTGAAGGTTGAGGGTTCTTGCTAAGTTTAAGGTAAACTAAGCAATTCCCGGGAGTACATATGGTTATTTTTCAACCAGGGGAAGGGATATTTATATAGGGGATGATTTACATAATATTAGTAGGGGGATGGGAAAATATAGGGAGCTAAATAATAATGTTAGTGGTTAATGTGGAGGTGGTAAGAAAACTCCTAAGTTCAGGAGACCCTAGGTTGTTACAAGGGGGTAGAACCATTCTTTAAAGAAAGTAAGGAACAACTGTGAGTAAAGCAGATCTTTACTCAAGCTAGTGTTACAAAAATGATGGGACTTAAGAGGTGCCAAGCAGATCTTGACCTCCTTTGGGGAAGTTAGTTAATGATTGGGGAAAGCAGAGAAGCTGTTTGGACCTCCCTTTAACTGAAAATTGGCGATATCGGGATAACCTTTTCAAAATTTGGAAGGCAAGCGAATGAATTTGGAGTCGCCTTCTTTGCTTGGAGACTGTTAAGCAAATATGGAGCATTGCAGGATGCAAAGTATGACATATTTGGCCTGAAAAATGTCAATCATGAAATATGAATAACCTGCTGCAGCAGGAAAATAACAGTTACCCATAGTCTTCCACAACCTATAAGGTTGACACCACAAAAATTGGAAGAAAAAAGAGCAAAAGGGCTTTGTTACAGTTGTGATAGCAAATACACTAAAGGTCGTAAGTGTGCTGACAAGAAATTATTCTACATAGATTGCTAAGAGGAAGAAAAAAATGAGCAAGAAAAGTTAAAAGAAGATAATATACTCCAGGAGAAAAGCCTAGATAAAGAAGAAATGAATCCGACCATATCTTGTAATGCATTGGCGGGAATTACCACTCCTCAAACCATCAAGATAGAAGGAGAAATCAAGAAGAAAAAGGTAATAATGTTGATTGATTCAAGAAGTACCCACAATTTTATTCATTGTAAGGTAGTAAAAGAATTGAATTGCTTCTTATATCCAGCACCAGAGTGTCAAGTGATGGTTGCAAATGGAGGAACAATAAACTGCTCTGGAAAGTGCGATAATATCAAGCTATCCATGGGAGAATATGTATTGACTAGCCCAATGCTTTCCATTCCAATGGGAGGTGCTGATGTTGTAATAGGAGTCCAATGGCTACAATCCTTGGGTACAATAGCTTTTAATTTTCAAGAACTTTTCATTAAATGTTTTGTGGAAGGAAAGGAAGTTGAATTAAGGGGTATTGCAGGGAGATTGGGAAAGATAATCAGCTTTAACAGTATGACAAAGCTTCTTAAAAAGGGTAAAAGGGGTGTAATTGCACAATTATGTTTGCTAGATGTTTCCACATTGGAATCATCTATTTCTCTAGATCTCCAAAAAGTCTTGGACAATCATTCCAAGGTATTTGA